>BQNB010010786.1:22601-83090 GCA_026074375.1 Tanacetum coccineum | reverse complement strand
ATGAAACCATAATAAAGATTGTGTGTATAACATTTCGCCGTCATTACTCACTACTACACAAATAGCTTTTACCCACGGATTACCCACAAGTTACACATCAAATTGTTGCCTAATTTTTGGTGGGAAATATGTGGTAAATTTTACACGGATTTTCACTATTTACACACTGCATTGTTGACCAAGTTTTCGTGTGAAATCCATCACAAATTTCTCACAGATTTGCCACAATATTCACACTATTCTTGTTTATTAGACATCCGTAGGAAAATTCTGGCAAATTTCACACATATTAGCCACGGCTAAAATAATGTGGCAAGTTTTATCTATATTAAATAACTATTTTAATCGTCCGTGAGAAATTCATGGGTAACCAGCCGTGTATTGCCCACAAATTTCTCACAAATGTTGCTTTTGTGTTAACCGTGGGAAATATGTGCGTAAATACCCACGGATTTCCACAAAACTAGTGCCTTTATGTTTCCGTGGAACAAACTATCTATACGTGTGAATATTTACACATATATGTTTCACATGTGCGTTTACGATATTAATTAATCCTATTAATTGTATCTATAGATGTTTTGCATTTAGGTATACGGACGTGTATATCCGTGAACATGTAACTATATCAAAAAAGTAAAAGAAAACGATTATGATTATGTCTGTGGGAAAGTTGTGGGTAATTTCTCACAGATTACCTACGAGTTATAAATTCATGAGAAATACTTGTGTAAATACCCACGGATTTCCCACAAAAATGATCGTTTTTACGTTTTTGTATACTTACACATTTCGACATGACTTAGTATGTCTTCATATGTGTTTCTAGTTTCATATTATATGTTTTTGTTTATTAACGTAACTATTTATGTGAGTTTCGCAAGTGTATATGTTAGTTTAGGTATAACCTTTATGTGGAACAAACGATTGTATATGTGTGGATATGTACACGTGTATGTTCCACATGTCTGTTTATGACATTCTTTATATCTATAGATGTTTTGTATGTAGGTTTATAGGCGTGAATATGCGTAAACACGTAACTATATCAAAAAAGTAAAAGAAAACGATTATGTTCGTAGGAAATTCGTGGGTGATTTCCCACAGATTACCTACCAATATGATAAATCCGTGGGAATTACATAGGTAAATACCCACATATTTCCCACAAAAATAATCGTTTTTACGTTTTTGTATACTTACACATTCCGACATGACTTAGTATGTCTTAATAAGTGTTTTTAGTTTCATATTATATGTTTTTGTTTATTAACATAACTATTTATGTGAGTTTCGCAAGTGTATGTGTTAGTTTAGGTATAAACTTTTTATGTAACAAATCACTACATATGTATGAATATCTACACGTGTGTGTTCCGTATGTCCGTTTATGGCATTCATTTTATCGATATATGTTTTCTATGTAAGTTTACAGACGTGTATATGTGTGAACGTGTAACTATATCAAAAAAGTAAAAGAAAATGATTATGCCCGTAGGAAAGTCGTGGGTAATTTATCACAAATTACCTACCAATATGATAAACCCATGAGAAATACGTGTGTAAATACCCACAAATTTCCCACAAAAATGATCATTTTTACATTTTTTATACTTACACATTCGACATGACTTAATATGTCTTAATATGTGTTTTTAGTTTCATATTATATGTTTTTGTTTATTGACGTAACTATTTATATGAGTATCGCAAGTGTACGTGTTAGTTTAGGTATAACCTTTTTATGTAACAAATCACTACATATGTATGAATATCTACACGTGTGTGTTCTGTATGTCCGTTCATGGCATTCATTTTATCGATATATGTTTTCTATGTAAGTTTACAGACGTGTATATGCGTAAACGTGTAACCATATCAAAAAAGTAAAAGAAATCGATTATGTTCGTGTGTCACACCCCCAAACGGGGCCTAGTCGGAAACACGTGTCCGAGGGCGTGACGTCATAATATACATCACACAAGATATAAAGAACGACCTCTAAGGGTACGTTTAAAAAAATCCAACATCGTTGCATTAATTAAAATAGTTAAAGTTTTACATAGGCCCAAAGATAATATGCGAAAGCGAATACAAGGTTTTAAAGTTTGACAACGATGTTAACATAGATAATAATAATTTTTAAAAATCGGTCTAATGCAAGGCTACACCATAAAGCAAGCAAAAACATTTACAGCTAAGCACCTGAGAAAAACATGCTAAAATGTCAACATAAAGTTGGTGAAATTATAGGTTTGCATTTAATATTAAAAGTGTACCACAAGTTTATAGTACGCACGTGACAGTTATAGGAGATACAACTTCACATAAAAATTATTTACGTTTGCGCTAAGCTCATGACACCGAAGCTCAATTTAAAAGGAAGCATATTATATGCCAAATAGAATTACTCACCCTAAAGGTATCCGACCAAGATCAACTATTGAAAATCCGACATGGTATGTATCTGTTTATCGGGAGCCCGGGTAGTGAGCGCAACTCATCCGGATAGGGAAAATTATTCCCAAATAGATATATTTATAACACTCACGCTTACTTAACCAGTCAGTCAGTTAAGAAATTAATGGTTCATGATAGTTCGAGCATTAATGGTCTATTCGCTACTTAGGCAACACCTAATCAGGAAAAGGAAACGTAAAGTAACGTGGTCATAGTTTAACAAAAGCCAATGTTTCTCACCCCAAATAGGTAAAGTAAAGTAGGTATATGTGGGGCTATAAACTCACCTTAGCTCGTGAGCAAATGATAATCAGCAAGTAAAAAGAATGATATAGAATCTTGCCAGCGACCTAGAATATAACGCGTCTCAGAAACACGGAAAGTATGCCAAGAATTACACAATATGATCATAACCAAAACACATTCATGTGTGTTTGCTTTAGTTTGATTAACAAATCATGACAAAATAAAATCATATTGTTTTTCGTTAAGTTCGACTTTTAACCAAGAATTACTATTTTAGTAAATTTCTATTTTAGGAAAGTTTTTAGTTTCGGGACGTTAATACCGCCCCTTATATTTATTAAGTTTCCATATTTTCAAAGCGCACTAAACTCGCCTTAATAGCTTAACTTTATCGTCGTTCCGCTACTAAATTTTTACCAAACTTATTATTTTTAGTAAACTTAATCGTTTTTTCTAAAATATGTTAACGACGTCTTTAAATGATACTAATCAATATATATGCGTTACTATGTTTTTCGCTAGTGTTTAGAAAGTCCAAAAATGTCCGAAAGTGTCCGAAAACCAATTTTACTATTCACATCAGCAACTATTCATTCAGTTTTGTCAAAAAATGTTTCAAGTTTCATTTGGCCATAACTTGGCCATTTAAAGTCCAATTTTAATGTGCGATATATGAAAAACTATCTATTCGAAATGAGCTCTCCAAAAACTACTTTTACGCCTAATGTAAATATTTTTAGGTCGACCAAAACCCCAAAACAATTTTGGATCAGCAAGCACTTTTTGTCAAAAACACAACCAAAATCCACCCAAACTTCACAATAGTGCCTAATCTAGCCTAATCTCCATTCACAACTAATCCACAACAAAACCACACCTAAGACTAACCTAATCCCTTCATTTTTATTGTTGCAACTCTCATTCAACTCTTATCTCACCAAGAACCTAATATTTAACTAGTGAAACAAAGTAGCATCATTATTTATGAAATCTTGTTTTATAATCTTTCAAAAATTAAAACACAACATGAGGATGTATGGATCTTGAACATATAAGAAGAACATAAGTAGACCGCAAATAAAGGTTTAAGACACTTACAAGAATGAAGAACAAGTAAGGAAATCACAAGATCTATACCCTAAAATAATAGATCTATAAAACCCAACAACAAATCTTGAAACCTTAACTTAGATCTTGAAGAAAAACCTTTAAACCAAAAAACCAATACTTCAAAACACCTTAGATGCTCTTAGAAATGAACCTAGATTGCTTGGATTATGAAAGAAATCAAAGATATGGAAACCCTAAAAGGGTGTATGTTTATCGTGAGCTAGGAGAGCAAGAGAGGGAGAGAAAACAAATTTTAGAGACTATGAAATGAGAAGTGAAACCCTAGTTGTGAGAATGTAAAGTATTTATAGGCCAATGGGAGGTTTAGGGTTACATGGTTTTAAGTATTAAGTGACCAACACACACCAAAGGTGTGTGTGTTTGTTTATTCAGCCAAAATCAACCACAAGGACCATATGATGGTTCCTTTTTTTTTGAGTCTTGGTTAATACTTGTGCTAAGCTTAGTCTAAATAGGTAAAGATCTAAATATAAGTCTTACAAGAGTGTAAGAGCTCACATGTTGGTAGAGCATGGTAAGTGTGCATGAGAATGACTCTCTCATGTGTCACTTTCATACACATGCATGAGAAATTCAAGAAAAGATGCCTTTGATTTAATTTCAAGGCTCAATGTGCATTTGGTTTGGTTTTAGGCGTCCAATATATAACAAGATGGGAGGTGAATGAAATTTTTGACTTATGAATATGAGATGGACGATAACTATAGTTTACACGAAAAGATTTCGGGTTTTCGGGGTTCCGTTAGGTCAAAAACGCGAAAAACGAAATTTAATCGTTAAGACGTAAAAATAAATACTGGGAGTGATCGTAAACTACGAAACACTTACAAAAGATAAAATAAATCAAATATTATCTAAACTAATCAAAATCCAAGGTCAAAACGCGTCCGATGACATTTTTCAGATTTACGCGGGTTAACTTCCCGGTAAACTGTCGAATTCAAGCGCAACGTATAAAAGTCAAAAATAATGATCGAAAAAGTTTAAAATATTGACCTGAAATTCTCAGGGTGTGACATTCTTCCCCCGTTAAATAAGCTTTATCCTCAAAGCTTAAGACGTGGACGGAGGGCTAACGAAAAGATGAGGGTACTTTTTCTTCATTTGATCTTCAAGCTCCCAAGTAAACTCAGGCCCTCGTCTCGAATTCCAACGGATCTTCACGATTGGAATGCGGCTCTGCTTTAGCTGTTTAACTTTTCAATCCATAATTTCAACTGGTTCTTCATTGAAATTAAGCTTGTCATCAATCTGGATCTCATCCAACGGAATAGCTAGTGGTTCGTCTACGAAACACTTCTTCAAATTTGAAACATGAAAAGTGCTATGAACTGGCTCAATTGCTCTAGATGGGTCAAGTCGATAAGCAATTGTTCCTACTTTAGCTCAGAATCTGATAGGTCTAATTATAGCGAGGGTTCAGCTTTCCCCGTTTACCGAAACGTGTCACCCCTTTCCATGGTGACACTTTTAGCATGACTTTTTCCAAACTCACTTCAATGGCTTACGTTCCTAGCGGCGTAGGCTCTTTTGTCTATCCGTGCAGCTTGATAGTTCTTGATCTTAATGATTTCTCAGTTGTTTCATGATTAATTTCCGGTCCGTAAGCTGAGTCTCAACCTCAGCCAACAAAATAGGCGATTCTACATTTTTGGCTGTAGACGAGTCTTCAAACGGTGCGACTTTGATACTCGTGTGATAACTGTTGTTGTAAGAAAACTCCACCAAAGGTAGGTGTCTATCCCAACCATTCCCAAAAGCAATCACATAAGCACGTAGCATGTCCTCCAAGGTTTTGATGGTTCTCTCACTCTGACCATCAGTCTGTAGATGGTAAGCCGTACTCATATCCAATTGAGTACCTAGGGCTTCGTTCAGTGATTTACAGAAATGAGATGTAAACTTACTGTCTCGGTTAGAAATAATCGAAACCGACACTCCATGCCTCGAGACTACTTCCTTCAAGTATTGTCTCGTCAACTTCTCCATTGAGTTAGTTTCCTTCATTGGTAAGAAATAAGCGAACTTTGTGAGTCGGTCAACAATTACCCAAATTGTATTTTGACCAGACGATGCCTTTGGCAACTTAGCAACGAAATCCATAGTAATGTTCTCCCACTTCCATATTAGGATCACAAGTTGAACCAACAAACCGGATAGTTTTTGGTATTCGGCCTTGACTTTGGCACAGGTCAAACATTTACTAACGTAGGTGGCAATCTCAGCCTTCATATTCGGCCACCAATACAGTTTCTTTAAATCTTGGTACATCTTGTCTAATCCAGGATGGATTGAATATTTTGACTTATGCGATTCATGCATAATCAACTCTCTTAAGTTACCTCGACAAGGTATCCAACTTCTCCCATTTAAGCATAACCTTCCATCAGCACGTTGCGCTAGCTTCTTAATCATACCACACAGGTCTTTGGTTCCAAAAATTTCCTCCTTTCTTGCCTCAACCTGAGCGTTTAAAATTTGCACAGGAAGGTTCAGACCAATCATCAAAACCAAAGCTCGAACTCGTAGTGGCTTAATCCGTTCTTTTCGGCTCAAGGCATCTGCCACCACGTTCACTTTTCTCGGATGATAACGAATCTCACAGTCGTAGTCGCTCAACTGCTCCAACCATCTACGTTGTCTCATGTTCAACTCTTTTTGATCTAGAATATGTTGCAAACTCTTATGATCAGCGAACATAACGCATTTCATGCCGTACAAATAATGTATCCACATTTTGAGAGCAAACACTATAGCTCTAAGCTCTAAGTCATGTGTAGTGTAATTCTTCTCATGAATCTTAAGTTGGTGTGACGTGTAGGCTATGACCTTCTCCCTTTGCATCAAAACTGCGCCCAATCCTTTACGAGAAGCATCACAGTAAACCAAGAAGTTTTCACTTCCCCCGGGTAAAGCCAAAATTGGTGCACTACACAGTTTTTGCTTCAACAGTTGAAATGCAGCTTCTGCCTTTTCACTCCAATCAAACTTCACGTCTTTTGAGTCAGCTTCGTCATAGGCTTGGTAATTTTTAAGAAACAATCGATAAATCGTCGGTAATAGCTAGCAAGACTTAGAAATTGATGAATCTCTTTCAGAGTCTTGAGAGATGCCAATCCTTGATTGACTCAATCTTAGCTGGGTCCACGTGAATGCCTTCGCTATCAATCACATGACCAAGAAATTGTACATTCGACAGCCAAAATTCATACTTCAAAAACTTGGCGTATAATTCTTCCTTCTTAAGCAATTCCAAAATTAACTTAAGGTGTTCTGCGTGCTCTTCTTTTCTCTTAGAGTAGATCAAGATGTCATCAATGAAAACGATCATGAATTTATCTAAGTACGGTTTACACACCTGATTCATCAGATCCATGAATACTGCTGGTGCGTTGGTCAGTCCAAATGGCATCACTTGAAACTCATAGTGACCATAGCGTGTCCTAAACGCTGTCTTTGGAATGTCTTCCTCTCGAACTCTAAGTTGGTGATAAACAGATCTCAGGTTGATCTTAGAGTAGACTCTTGATCCTTAGAACTAATCAAACAATTCGTCGATTCTCAGAAGTGGATATCGATTCTTCACAGTCAGCTTGTTCACTTCACGGTAATCGATACACATCCGAAAAGATCTATCTTTCTTTTTAACATAGGGTGAGGAACTCGGTCTTATAAATCCCTTGTCAGAAAGTTCTTGCAGCTGAGTAGAAAATTCTTGCAGTTTCATCGGTGCTAATCTATACGGGGCGCGTGCCACATGTGCAACACCAAGGACCAAGTCGATTTGGAATTTAATTTGTCGCGTAAGCGGTAATCCAGGAAAGTCTTCTGGAAAGACTTTTGGAAAGTCCCGTACAATCGGCACATCCTCAAGTTGCTTCACCTCTGACTTTTCTTCGGTTTCCTTCTTCGTAACTTGTGCCAGAAAAATTAGGCAACCTCTCTTAATATATTTCTGCGTCTTAGTGCATGATATAATGCTTAACTTTGACTTCTCTCCTTTGCCGTCTCTATCACCTTGAACTATCAAAACTTTATCTCCATAGGGAATTCGCATGATTTTTTCATCATAAACGATTGCCACATGATGGTTCGCTAACCAATCCATGCTGATGATGACGTCAAAACTACCAAGTTCTACTGGCATTAGGTCAATATTGAATGGGTGACCTAACAATCCTAACGTACAACCTCTAATTATGGTATTAGTTTCAAAATTTATCCCATCATCTAATTCGACAATATAGCTAACGTCTAAAGTATTAGGGGTTACATTAAGCAAAGTACTAAAAGTAGTCGACACAAAACTTTGATCGGTACCCGAATCAAATATCATAGAAGCATAATAGTTATTGAGAAGAAACGTACCCTTGACGACATTAAAATCGGGGTTAGCGTCTCCTCCACCCAACACATATGCTTTTCCTCTTGCTTCACCAACACCATTCTTGTTTCCATCCTTGTTTCCATGGTTTTGATATTTCAGCTTTGGGCAATCACTCCTGTAGTGTCCTTGCCTTCCACACTCAAAACAAGTTAAAACTGTTTGGTTCACTACTTGACCCCTCTGAGTAGAAGTAGTGGAATTTATGACCTTACAATCCCGGGTCAAGTGCCCAACCTTGTTACACTTCACACATCTCACAATGCAAGGTCCTTCATGATAAATCTTACACTTGTTACAGAGAGGTACCGGTCCATTATATGGTTTTCTCTCATTGTTGCCAGCCGTATATGCTCTCGCCACATTCTGACCTCTAACATTTGGCCTTTTGAATGGTGGCTGCTGTCCATAGTTGTCTCTCTGATTGACCTCCAATCTTCTTTTGTTCTCAACATTTTTCATAGCATATCCCTTTAACTTTTGATCCATTAAGTTATTAGCAATTCAAACGGCATCTTGAAGTTTTGTAGGTTCAACAGCAATTATATTTACTTGGATGTTATCGAGGAGTCCTCCAATGAATTTCTCAACCCGATCCTCCTCCTCGGGGACCATCTTGGTGCACATCATAGTCAACTCTTGAAATCTCTGAGTATAAGCAGCCAAATCATTGTTCTTCATGGTCAAATTCCAAAGTTCAGATTCCATCTTTTGGATTTCATTTCTTGGGCAGTACACTTCTGCCATTAGCTTTATGAGTTCTCTCCATGACATGGCGAATGCATCATCAGTTCCAATAGTCCTCTTATGTGAGTTCCACCAAGTTAGGGCACTGTTTAACAGTGTGCAAGTAGCATACTTGACTTGGTATTTCTCTGGACAACTGATGATATGGAAAACTGCTTCCATCTTCTCAAACCACCTTATCAACCCGACAACTCCTTCCGTTCACTTGAAGTTGAGTGGTTGACACTTCATGAAGTCTTGATATGTACACTCTCAAGCAACAGGCCTGGCATCCCTATTATTCTCATTTGGATTTCCATTTTCACCATTTCCATTCCCGCCATTTCTATCTCTACCATTTCCGTTATCGCCGTCGCTACTGTTTTGGCTTTGATTTTTAGCCTCGAGAGCATTTGCGGCATGGGTCGCCTCGTAAGCAGCCAACGCTTCCTCTACTCGTCGGTTAACAAGTTCTTCGATTGCCTCCGGGGTCATACCAGAACGAGTGATAGTCATGTTATATAGCACAAGACATAGCACACGGTGAGATTCGATACGAGATATAGCCATTATAAATGGTAAATAAGATTTATATAGGAAAATACAATAGAACATGTTTTGCGAGAACAAGTAAATAACAATAAAAATGAATATGCGAGAGAATCAAAACAAGCTTTTCATATCATATATAAAAGCATTAGTCGGTTACATTCAACCCATAAAGGGGAACTTGATTTACGCTAAAACTACTAACAACCGGTTCTATTATCAGACTACAGTCCATACACAACATCATGGACGAAAACCTAAACGCCTCATAGCGAATGTCTCCAATCTCCTAAATCGCATCCTGTCATAGTAGCAGAACCTACGAATCTGCCTAAGCTCACTCTCCATAGATCTCACGCGTCACCGAAACCTATCAGCTCTCGCTCTCTACATCATCATGGTGCCTCGAAGACTCACGTTGATCCTCTCCAAGGACGCAACCTGCTCAAGTAAACTAGCTCTCTCTCTCCACTAGCAATCAAACTCCTCGACTCTAACTCTCTCTGTCCCGTCTTAATGTACTCTATCCTCTGAAGTGGTATCTCTATAACATGATCATAAATATCCTGCAAACCCTCCTCAACCTGCTCCAAACGCTCTACAGCATCGGGCATAAGCATAGCATCAGGGATATCAATCCCAGCAGCTAGATCCACTCCAACCTCTATAGTACCTCTATCATTGGACTCAACCTCGTCCTCTACACCAATCCTAACATCAACCTCCATATCAATACCTGCATCAACCCTAGCCTCGACATCCCTATCTACTGCAACCTTAATAGCCATAACATCAGCCTCAATGTCCTCTAACACATCCGTATCAATATCCTCCTCAACATTATCCTCTGGTGAAATAGAATCCCTAAACCTCTTGCGAGGTGAAAGAAGATCAGCACGAGAAGGAACTAAAGCTCTCGTAGCATGGATAGATGAAGTCACGATAGCAATAGGGGACCTGCATCTCTTATGAGATGGTCTAACAGTTGACTTGAAAGAAGAATCCCCTGCTGATGACTCAGATGTTGTCGGTAGATACATAGTAGATAATGGGACAGACCTCCAATGGAGATAGGCCTCGCTACACCGTGGAGTCCTAGCAAGTGATAGATGAACAAATCTCTATGGTGTAGATGTACCAACATCGGTGGTGTCTAGTCGTGTATGTCTGGATAAGGAATGACCCGAAATAGAATGCCCAGATGATGAATGATTTGAAGATGAATGACTGGATGATGATCTAAAAGTAAAATGATCCAAGTGATGTGATGTGTACCTCAATGCTAAACGATAAGAAGGTAAAGGTCTAACCGACTTCCTCATGGTCAATGCCCTGCATGGCCTACCATGATGAGTACGATAAAGTCGACCAATAGGAATGTCCTCCCCTAGTCAGATAAGAATGGCTCGTCGTCGACGAATCCCGGGTGGGGCAACAACAGGTGCAAGTGGATACTCAGATGATGGTGCAACAATAACAGATGGTGTGGGTAAAATGGGAGCAGTAGGGATCTCTGGAGTAGAAGTAGTAGGTGATGATGATCATGATGCAACTCTGCTCCTCCATCTAGCAAGCATAGCATCATGAGAAGTAGGCGATACATGCCTCTCAGGTATCTCAGTATCTGACTTTGAATCGTCTGAACACAGAAAAGGTAAAACCATAGGTGCTACAGAAACAGGAGGTGGTGAACTCTCCGATGGATCAACCTCTAATGATAAATGAGTATCAAACTCGAGCACCCCGGCAGGTGAGGCAACTGCAGCCGCCCCAACCTCCGGTGCAACCAGAACCATAATAGGAATAGAACCGATAAGGATAACTCGCGGAAAAGAGGATCACACACTCTCGACTGATACGTCCAAAGAAATAGAAATAACCAGAGCTGCCATAACCTGCACCAACAAGAGTTTATATAAATCCCCTTTATATGAAACCATGCCAATGCGTGCAATGCAGGAAAAATATAGATGTAAGGTATAGTCATGGCAAGATTATACGTAATATAATTATGGAAGTGTGTTATAATTTATACCCGTATACTTATCGATATAATTAATACTCGCGTACTTATCGATAGTACTTATAAACGTAAACCAGTAAGCCCGTCCTGATCACATACTGATTATAGACCAGACCTAAATGCATAGTACCTGTGTGTTAAAACCTTGGATTTGGATACCATTCATCAACCCCCAAACACGGCCTATCTGAACACGGTGTCCGGGGCCCGTGAAGTCCAAAAAATACATGGCACACAAATACAAAGAACACCTTAACGGGTACGTTTAAAAAAAAAATCCAACATCGTTGCATTAATTAAAATAGTTAAAGTTTTACATAGGCCTAAAGATAATATGCGGAAGCGAATAAAAGGTTTTAAAGTTTGACAACGATGTTTGCATAGATAATAATAATTCTTGAAAATCGGTCAAATGCAAGGCTACACCATAAAGCAAGCAAAGACATCACATCTAAGCACCTGAGAAAAACATGCTAAAATGTCAACATAAAGTTGGTGAATTCATAGGTTTGCATTTAATATTAAAAGTGGACCACAAGTTCATAGTACGCACGTGACAGTTATAGGAGATACAACTTCACATAAAAAGCATTTACGTTTGCGCTAAGCTCATGACACCGAAGCTCAATTTAAAAGGAAGCATTTTATATGCCAAATAGAATTACTTGTCCTAAAGGTATCCGACCAAGATCACCTATTAAAAATCCGACATGGTATATATCCGTTTGTTCGGGACCTCCGAATCTAGTAAGCGCTACTTACCCGGATAGGGATAATTACTCCCAATAGATCTATTTACAACATTCGCGCTTACTTAACAGTACGGTCGGTTAAGCAATTGACGGTTCATGATAATTCGGGCATTAGTGGTCTATTCGCTACTTAGGCAACACGTAATCAGGAAAAAGGCAACGTAAAGTAACTGTGTCCATAGTTTGAAAACAAGCAATGTTTCTCACCCCAAAATAGTAAGGTAAAAGTAGTAAAACATAGGGCTATGAACTCACCTTAGCAAGATGAGCAAATGATAATCATGCAAGTAAAAGATGATATAGGAATCTAGTCGCGACCTAGAATAATAACGCGTCTCAGAAACACAGAAATTATGCCAAGAATTTCACAATATGTTCATCACCAAAATACATCCATGTATGTTTGCTTTAGTTTGATTATCAAATCATGACGAAATAAAATCATATAGTTTTTCGTTAAGTTTCGGCGTTTAACCAAAAATTACTATTTTTAGTAAGTTTCTATTTTAGGAAAGTTTTTAGTTTCAAGACGTTAATACCGTCCCCTATATTTATTAAGTTTTCATATTTTCAAAACGCACTAACTAGCCTTAATCGCTTAACTTCTAAGTCCGTTTCGCTAAATTTTTACCAAACTTACTATTTTTTAGTAACTTTATCGCTTTTCCTAAAATATGATAACGACGTCTTTAAATGATACTGATCAATATATATGTGTTACTATATGTTTCGCTAGTGTTTTAAAAGCTCAAAATATCTCGAAAGTGTCCGAAAACCCATTTTACTATTCACATAAGCAACTATTCATTCGGTTTTGACGAAAAATGTTTCAAGTTTCATTTGGTTATAACTTGGCCGTTTTAAGTCCGATTTTAGTGTATGATATAAGAAAATCTATCTACTCGAAACGAACTCTCCAAAAACTACTTTTACGCCCAATGAAAATATTTTTAAGTCGCCTGAATCCTCAAAACAATATTGGATCAGCAAGTACTTTTTGTCAAAAACGCAACTAAAATCCACCCAAACTTTACAATAGTGCTTAATCTAGCCTAATCTCCATTCACAACTAATCCACAACAAAACCACACCTAAGACTAACCTAATCCCTTCATTTCTATTGTTGCAACTCTCATTCAACTCTCATCTCACTAAGAACATAATATTTAACTAGTGAAACAATGTGACATCATTATTTATAAAATCTTGGTTTATAGTCTTTCAAAAATTAAACACAACATATGGATGTATGGATCTTGAACATATAAGAATAAAAACATAAGTAACTCACAAGAAAAGATCAAGACACTTACAAAAGTGAAGAACAAGTAGAGAAATCACAAGATCTATACCCCAAAATAATAGATCTATAAAAACCCAACAACAAATCTTGAAACCCTAACTTAGATCTTGAAAAAAAACCTTTAAACCAAAGAACCAATACTTCAAACCACCTTAGATATTCTTAGAAATGAACCTTGTATGCTTGGATATTGCTAGAAATCAAAGATATGAAAACCCTAATAAGGGTGTTTGTTGCCGTGGCCTAAAGAGCAAAAGGAAGGGAAGAGACAAATTTTTAGAGACTATGAGAAGAGATGAAACCCTAGAGTGAGAAGTGTTTAGTATTTATATGACAAGAGCTAAGGTTTTTAGTCACCACATGACCATGTAAGCAACCAACACACACCAAAGGTGTGTGTGTGCCTAGTTCGGCCGAAACAACCACAAGGACCATATGGTGCATTTTTTTTGAGTCTTGGTTCATTATTTAGCTCAAGCTTAGTTAAAATAGGGTCAAAGGTCTTAGCATAAGTCTTACAAGAGTGTAAGAGCTCACATGTTTGTAGAGCATGTTAAGTGTGCATGAGAATGACCCTCTTATGTGTCACTTTCATACACATGCATAGGAAATTCAAAAAAATATGCCTTTGATTTAATTTCAAGGCTTAAGGTGCATTTGGTTTGGTTTAGGCGTCTAATATATAACAAGAGAAGAGGGTGAATGAAAATTTTGACTTATGAACATGATATGGACGATAACTAAAGTTTACACGAAAAGATTTTGGGTTTATGGGGTTTCATTATGTCAAAAAAACGTAATTTAAACGTTAAAGCGTAAAAATAAATACCGGGAGTGATCGTAAACTACAAAACACTTAGAAAAGATAAAATAACTCATATAATATCTAAACTAATCAAAATCCAAAGTCGGAACGCGTCCGATGACGTTTTTCAGATTTACACGGGTTAACTTCCCGGTAAACTGTCGGATTCAAACGTAACGTATAAAAATAAAAAATAATAATCGAAAAAGTTTAAAATATTGACCTAAAATTTTTGGGGTGTGACACCGTGGGAAAGTCGTGGGTAATTTCCTACAGATTACCTACCAATATGATAAATCCGTGGGAAATACATGTGTAAATACCCACAGATTTCCCACAAAAATGATCGTTTTTACGTTTTTGTATACTTACACATTCTGACATGACTTAGTATGTCTTAATATGTGTTTTTAGTTTCATATTATATGTTTTTGTTTATTAACGTAACTATTTATGTGAGTTTCGCAAGTGTATGTGTAAGTTTATGTATGATCTTTATATGAAACAAACAATTGTATATGTGTGGATATGTACACGTGTATGTTCCGCATGTCTGTTTATGACATTCATTGTATCTATTAATGTTTTTTATGTAGGTGTATGGACGTGTATATGCGTGAATACGTGACTATATCAAAAAAATAAAATAAAACGATTATGTCTGTGGGAAAGTCGTGGGTAATTTCCTATAGATTACCTACCGATATGATAAATCCGTGGGAAATACGTGGGTAAATACCCACGGATTTCCCACAAAAATAATCGTTTTTACGTTTTTGTATACTTACACATTCCGACATGACTTAGTATGTCTTCATATTAGTTAAACTTTTGCAAAACACTATATTAGACTCAAAACTAACTTAAAATACCAACTAATATAGTTTTATTATAGTTTATTATCATTTGAAATCAAAATTTGATTGTTTTTACAAATCTTTGCACCCGTCGAGCCATCCCGTTCATCTAATAAAATCCAGAAAAATACAAAAATATGTTACACCTTAAACCTTAGTCTAACACGTAGTTAAGTCTATCTGTAGATTGCTAGTTGCTTGGTATGATTGACATGTTTTTGATGATTACTCGTTGGCCACACTTTGTATCTCGTATGTCTTATTTCGACAAAGACGGAGGTAGCTACTCTTATTTGTATTTTTTGTGGTGTAGGCTCATCCAAAGTGTGGGGGTGACGAGCAGTGGCGTCTCTAAGTTTACAAAGGCCCTGTGCAGAATTCAGTCTAGTAACAAAAAAGGGGCTTAAAACATAAAGTAAATAATTTTCTAAAGAGATAATATAAGAAATAATCGTTTTCAAAGTGCTCCAGCTAGCATTTTCAATGCTACTTTTTAAATCAAATACTTGTAGTCACTTTTATAGAATATATATATACATATCCTATACAAATTTTGAGGCCTCTACAATTTGGAGTCCCTATGCGACAGCACTCGTCGCACACCTTCGTATACGGCTATGACGAGGGAGGATATAGAACTTAAAAACTAAAGTTTATCGATAAAGCCTCATTTTTTTCATAGATTCAATAACCGGATTGGCCTGATGGTTCAACTGATGACCCGATGAAACGTTATTAAACCGGGTCGATAAAAAAATAGGTTTTAAAACATTGATTTTAGAGGTAAAAGATACCAATAGTACCAACCAAAAAATATAAACGCAAAAATGTTCATAAATTATGTGTCTTTTAAAGAAAAAACAATACGAAGTACTAGTACAACAGAAAATAAGAATGAAAACTTTTTTATCACCCACCCAAAATTTTAGCTCCCGCTCCTTTGTTCCTCCACCCCATTGCCCAAATTTTTGAAATTTTTTGAACCATACTTGAAAGTTGAAACCTTTCCCTCACCACTTTTTCAATTTACACTAGATCTATTTTTTTTCTTTTCACTTGCTAACTCGCACACACACAAACATGAACCTCAAATCATCAAGTACTTGCTTCTGATCTATGGTTTTAGCTCGAAATCTTCAACAACCAGGTATGCAATCTTGCTCTAACATTCGTTTAGTTATAAAGTAAAGGTATCGAGGTCTTGATTAGTCTTCTATGGTCTGATTTCTACAGCTCTGAACCACCAGTATGGTGATTTCACTCTCTAAAGCTCAGTCATTCATTAATTCTGTCAAGTGCGGAATTTTGATAATCTTTCAGCTTTACTCGACCAAACAAAGGCATATTCGATATAGTTGGTCGTATCAGAAAAGTATTACTAATTTTTTTTATTCGATTATCATCTTCTTATGGTTGTAGATATGTTGTTTGATGATTCTTAAGTTTATTAGGCATACTGATTAGAGTCGATGTAAACAAATCCATCTGTAGTTTAAGCTTGTGTATGCTAATGATGTGTTAACTAAAGGTTATTGTTAATGGTGTTGAGGTTATTATTGTGAACACAAATTTCTCTCCTTCTAAATAGTGTGCATCATTTTCATATAGTTAATAATAATGATAAACTAAAACTAATAAGAAGTGAATTGACATCCTTCATTCTTGTCTAATTTTCAGGTCCACTAATGGAAGAATGTTGCGATTGAAGAAGATCACACCATACTCTCTCTATTCGACGTATTGGTCAAGTTTGAGAAGCTCAAACCTCATAGGACAAAAGTAAATGAAGACTTCAAAGGAACTAATCAAACTCTAACTGTTGGACTAGAGCTAATGGAAACAAAGCTAAAAATAAAGACTTTATATGCAAACAAGCTTTGGATTCGTGTGGTGGAAAGCAAAATTAAAGTTCAAGACATGTACATGGGTAGGTTTTAGATTGATATCTAATTTCTATAGTCTGCTTGACTTATCATGAGCATTAGATGCTTGTATTTTAGGAATTCTGGTCCAGATGAATTTTGTATATTCATATGATTGAATTATTTATTTGAGTTTGATTTGTGTATTTAGAAATATATTGTTAGTTCTTGTAGTTTATACTATTAGAAAAAGCTAAATAATGCTAATATTCAAAAAGCGTAACATTAGTTTGAAACGGATTCGCAACTGATTTCAACCGTTACATTTGCCCAGTTGTGTAGTAGTAAGTGTGGGAAATTTGTGGGAAAAGATATCTATATCTTTAGCAAATCAGTCAGAAAATGTTTGTGGAAAATCTGTGGGAAATAATTGTAGGAACTTTGTGGCAAAAAATCAAATATCAGTAGTAAATCAGTCGAAAAATATTTGTGAGAAATCTGTGGGAAATAATTGTGGAAAATATGTGGCAAAAAAACGTGATATGTGTGGAATATGGTTGCTGGAAATTGTGAAAAATCCGTGGTAAATAGTCAACGCTTCGTGTGAAAATCCGTGGGAAAATATTTAGCCACAAGGTTTTTACAAACGGAATAATTTCGTGGGAAATCCATGGAAAAGAGCCCTTATTCACGGGCTTTCCCACCGATTCTACTGTGGGAAAATCCAGTTTGTGTAGTAGTGACTTCAATTGGATGATCACCTTGTAATCAAGGCTTTAAGTTCAAAGTTCTAAAGTCTTGATCTTTTTCAGCACCTCTTCAGGAACTTACCGCTTTGTCATATTGTTGTATGATATCATTTAACATGTTTTTAGAGCTTACAAAACCATCAAAAAAAGAATGCAAACATTCACTTCTTCCACTAGTTGTCATTCTAGCAAAAAAGGTATCATTCAAAATAAGCTTTTACCCAATATTGACGCAAATTATACATGTTTCCTAACCAACTATCTTTGCTGATAAGATATTTCTCCTTTAAATGTTCCCATTATAATTCAAAATCTTCAACATTTGGATTTTTGATCCATTGATTGTAAGTATCTTGAAAATCGTCGTATCAAAACCGCAACGATTGAAGATGTTCTAAAATATGCTTTTGAATGTGCCAAGCACAAAATTGATGTCGTATTTTGAGGAAAACCTTAGCAATTGCAATACCCATAGCCAAATCATGGTCATTAATTATAGAAATCGGTGGATAACTATTCATAGGAATTGTGTAAACAACCATGTGAATGTCGTCTCTGTCTTATTTTCCATCATTGCCCTCCAAACAAAATCAATTGTCCATGGTGATTCACTCCAATAAACGAAGCAAATGAGCAAACAAAGACCAAGACTAGAATCACAAACATATGAGTAATTTATGAAATTTTCATACAATGAAAGATTTAGTAATTTTTACCCTGTAATGTGCATTATTCATCATCTTATAACATGTTTCATAATACGTAGTAACAATCAATGCTAATTGCATATTTTGTGCTTAAAATTTCTACATAATTAAATTAAAGGCACACAAATGAATCTGTTTTATAAACTTTTAAATTTCTTTGAATATAATACATCCAAATTAACACCTCTAACGATATATTTCTGGTGATTCTATGGCTTGCAGGCATTAGATTATTGTCACTCTTAAGGAATCATGCATATGGATGTCAAACCTCATAATGTCATGATAGACCATGAGTTGAGAAAACTTCAACTCATGGATGTCATGATAGACCATTAGTGAACATGTATAATGTGTTTTCATCTTGTACTCCTTTCTTTCTAAAACTAAACAAGACTTTTTTCCTCAAGCAGACCCATGTTGTTCGTGCATATCCTGAAATGTATTTTCACTTATTTTTTTCATGAAACTCCACTTACAGCAAGTCAATATTTTCGTAGATTAAATCATATAAAATATAATGACAAAAATACTAATAATTCTAGAATAAGATTCAACTTCTATGCCAATGTTTTTTTCTTTACTATAAGTTTTGTAGACTGTTTTATATTTTCTACATCTCGAGCATATCGTGAACTCGGTTTAAATTGCTTTAACTTTCATGAGTTATTGTGGTGAGGAGATTTGACTCATTAAATACCAAGTAGCTAGAATCTATTAAGAGGTAACTTCTTTGTAAGTCTTATAATATTTCGGGTGTGTGAAAAAATGGTTAAGATGATGCTTGGGATTTTATCTTAAAGATGGTTATCGACTTCTCGAATTGTGATGCAAGAAAATATGTATTTTTACTATAAAGTTTGAAGATTTTCTGTTGTGTTAAAGATGGTAAATACACAACATATACTTTGTTCTTGCGGATAATTTATTAACTTTTATTTTCTCTTATCGGATGAACATTCATTTCTTGCATGTTGTTAATGCATTCAATAAATAATTTGATATATAATTGCTGTACCTTAACTTAAATTTTAGTAAACGACATTCATGGGTTCAAACCGCAAGACGACACAGAGCTATTCAAACTAAATTTCTTAGTCGTATAGAAAGACGGGCCTGTTACTTTACCATTATGTGTTCACGAAATAGATATTAGATATAATATTTATTAGAGAGAGAGTGAGAGATGAGAGAGAAGTGAGTTGGATCAAATAAGATAAGTTTCTTAAAAATAAGAAGGATAAGAAGTAACTATAATCGATATCCGGATTGCACCGACTTAAATTAGATTCATCTCTATAATATTAAGATGCTTAGTACGCATACTAATGTGTTTTCTAGCTTTTAATTATCGTGATATACGTTTTAGATGCATTTTATTTTTTCTCTTGTTTTTTGTTCCTCTGCATGTGCCAAAATTATGAAAATCAATTTGCACCATCTACGCATCAAATTAACTTTCAAAACTCAAAATGGTGCATCTATATGAATAGAAATGCATCTAATGCAAGTCGTTGCATCTCAAATGTGTGGTTTTAGTCACTTCTCACCCCTTTTTATAGTAGGTCAAAACGGGTCTAAAACGAATAGAAGGAAATATACCTGATGTATATTTATTCCATTTACTAAAAACCGGTATTCACTTGACTTCAATTTAAACCTCGATAGGAATAATATCACAGGCTCAATAACATTGGCATTGAAGAATTCAAGTATAAGTATATTGAATCTAAGCCGAAATTTGATAGAAGGAAATATACCTGATGTTTTGGACCAATGTGATCATTGCCAGGAAAATAACGCTACATGGCTAAATAAAAGTTGCAAAAAGTTACTATTGGCAATACTTGCACGAAAAAGAATAAATGGGTGAGTACTTACTGTTATTATTTCACACAGCACATTAATACTTCTTTGTTCATGTTTGTTCAGAAACTCCTCTTTAGTAGTCTACATGTTTTCGCTGGAACTTGCTATTTTTTTGCAGATCTATCTTCATCACTGCTACGCATCGTAAGCCAGCCGATTTTAACAAATGGTTTCAACTGCATCATCATCAAATGGAAGGTTCACAAACCAAGTTGACTCGCACAAGAAGAGTCGTGTTGCTTATTATTAAATAATAGTGTGTGCACCTTTATTAGAATCATGCGACAATCAAGAAGCCCATTACTATCATTGAGTCCACCATTATCAATATAAATGGAGTGCAAACTTAATAAATATAGTTCCTATGCTCAACACACTCAATCATTGGGAACCACACCTACCCTTGCATCCCCCCCTTTCAACTCAGCTGTGTTCTACATTTGGATGATAACTACTAAGATAAAGCTTAAGTATTCATAAAAATATAGTAATTTGGTGTCACCCATATATCTAGGATAGGAAAAACAGTTAATGATTAGAAAACATTGATAGAGCTTTCTACGGTAACTAACCTGTTCGAGGAATCCAGCCTCGAATGCACGAGTAACCTTGAGAGGCCTTTTACCCTGCCATTAATGATACATTGGTTGTCATCTAGATGCTCGTTTTTATTCTCGCAACTTCCTGCAGTGTTAAAAGACACTGGGGTTGTTTTGTAAGCTTATTTGCTTATTAAAATTACTTGGTTTTTGCATCCAAGCAATTTATTTGGCATAATGGAAACATCATGAAAATCATGAAGTGAATATGTATAAGTAACGAAGTTATCATTAGCACCATTTTTTGTACATAAACATTTGCACCATACCTATAACAACAGATCCAAGAGTGGTTATATGACTGACCCAAAAAAATGTTTTTTATGACAACGGTACCTTAATTGTCTCTCATCACCGTATGTGACAATACTATGTGTGGAAGAGAATGCCGAGATCCTTATTGGAGACTTGTTCCTGTCCAGCAATTACCTTAAGTTTATCCATGAACTGAAGTGTTTATTCGTAGTCTGTGATGAAGCAAAAACCTGAGGGCTGAGATTCAAGGGTTTTGTTTTGGTTTGATTTTGATAGCCTTTCTGAGTGCCTTAGGGGTTGCATCTTGATGTATGTTTCTTGCACACAGAATGGTTATCGATTGAATACATGTTTTGCATGATCATATTATGGGGTATATATACTATAAAATTAGGTTAAAACTTTGGTACGGGTTTTTTCATGAACATCTAATAAGAATAAATTCCATACATATCTTTTGAAGATATATATAAACTAAGAATTCATTCCTAAATTATCTCCTAAATATATCTTTTAAAAAAATAAAAAATTATTTTATTCTTAAATTTTTTCGCAGATTTGTAAAAATTAGGAGTTCTTTTAGTCACCTTATATACTTTAATTCAGAAGAGATAATTCAAAAAAACAATTAGCATACCGGTTGGGTTGTTTCCTAATATTACAAAGAACCCAAGTTCAATTCTTGAATGTGGTATTATTTTTAAAATTTTTAACAAATTCGTATACCATAAAATCTACACCTAATAATTTCGGTGGAATTTTACAAATATAACAAAAAATGACATGGCAAGAATGGTGATGACATGTCAAGATTCAATGATGACATGGAATATGGAGGTGATTAGTAGGCATAATGATGTGGCATGCATCCACTAATAAAAATAATGACAATTATGACATGGCAAAAATTATGTAGACAATGCTGACATGGCTAAAATAGTGATGACATGGAAAAAAACAATAATAAACAATGATGGCATGGAATAAGGAGGTGATTAGTAGGATTAGTGATGTGGCATACATCCTCTTATATATAATGTAGAGATAATCAAATAAAAGAATAGTAGAATCCATATGTGTGTACATTCTAATTTATTTAGGACGAACAAGTTTTTAAGAAAGTATACTATTCGTTTTTAAGTTTCGCCACTTTTTTGAAAAATTACTATTTTTGAAAAGTTTCTATTTTTAGAAAGTTTATATTTTAGAAAAGTTTTCCATTTCTAGAAAGTCTAGAAATTTATGACATTATTATCGACTAATAAAAATGTTCATTTTACCGTCAACACTAGCTTACCAAAAGTTTATCCAAATACTCCACTTTATATATATATATATATATATATATATGACCCGAACCCGAACTTTCCATTTATAGACATCGCCAAACGCACCTTAACATTTTATTAGTTGCAAAATACTATTCGTTAAAGTTTTACAATCTTAAACGGACTTTAAAACGCTACTAGACTCATTTTACAACAAAAATCAGCAACATTTTATGACTTTCCGATAAGATTTTTCACCAAGTTTGATCCCACTTTTACGTTATCATCAAGCATTTTCAGACCTAAGCTCACGAGTTTTTATGTAAAACATCAAAATGAGCAACTTTATGTTTTAACGGAAGGCCGGTTCATACCAGAAAGGGCCCGAAACCTCGATTGAAAACTGCACCAGCTCACTTTTCAAAAACAAATGTTGAATTTTTTTTATAAAAAACGCAGACCTGCATTTTGATCAAAAACACCACTTTTATGCACTTTTGAGCCGAAATCCTTTTACAAGGAGTAGAAAACACTGTTTCGGACAACTTTTGTGTTTCGGCCTTCGGCCGAAACGAGTCAAAAGGTGTCCGAAATGACCCGTTTCAGTTCTGCGCAGATTTTAATTTTTACTAAAATGTGCAGATTTTTAATACAAAAATTTTCCAAACTTCGGAAGGCTCTAAAATCTTCATTTTTAAGAGTTACGGCTCGATTTTTATATCAAAACGATCGTCTCGATAATTACTAACATAATTTAAAGCCCAAACTTACCAAAAACATTTTTACGACACCTAAACACTCACTTCTAATTTTCTGCATTAATATATCTTGTCCAAAACCTATAAAAACTCAATCAAACTTCACCAAATCCTCATCAATACTTCACAATAACTCCACAAATATTTCACACATCCTACTCCCCATCATCTAAGTCATTTTTCCAACAATTTCTATTGATCAAAACTCATTATATACTAGGGGTGAGCAAATTGAACCGAAAACTGACCCGACCCGACAAACCGAGCTGAACCGAGCTTATTCGGTTCGGTTTTCGGTTTTGGATATCTTTTTCGGTTTAGTCGGTTCGGTTCGGTTCGGCTCAAACCCGACATTTTAGTCGGTTCGAACCACTAAACCGAATCGAACCGAACCGAACCAAGCTTATTCGGTTCGGTTTCGGTTTATATAGGGTTCATTCGGTTCGGTTCTCAGTTTCCAAAAATCCTTAACTCGGTTTCGGTTTCGGGTCTGTTTTTCTCGATTCGGGTCGGTGTCGACCCGATGCTCACCCCTATTATATACACATGCATCATGGATTCCACAAAAAATGTATTAAATAATACAAGAACATATGAAAAATTAGCATTAAAAGGGTTTCAAAAATGCTTACAATATACTAGGAAGCAAGTAGAAAATAAATCAAGAACCCCCTCTTTGGTTCTTAATATAAGCCAAAAATCTAAACACCCCAAAAAAATATTTTCAAGCTCTTCAACACCTCAAAATCTTGTTTAAACCACTGTATAAACTTTAAACCCAAGTCTTGCACAAAAACCCCAAATTAGTTGATGAACCATAACTTCTTGATTCTTGATTAAACCTCAAAATTAGATGAATTAAACTTTTGTAGCACCTTGAATAACCCTGAAAGTGGTATTAGAATGCTTGAATTAAACCGAAAATCAAAAGATATGATTCATTGTTAATGTTGATGGTGAACCGTGGCTATGAAGGAAGGAGAGAGGGAGAACAAAAAAAATGAATCTGTGTTTTGTGTGTCTGTGTTTAGTCGACCCTTTTGGGCTTATGTATTTTTTTTCTTCTAAATTTGTAGTATTATTATTTGTGTAATTAAAAGGTAAGTCTATAATAAAAATATGAGGTTTAAGGCTCAAGTGCAGGTTTCTAGCAATGTTCGACCAAGACGAAAATAAAATTTAAATTTTTACTAAATAGAATTTATAAAATCCTCGGGGTAAAATAACAAAATATTGAATTATAATAAACGCACAGACAGACAACGAGCTAAAAGACAGCTCAGAATTATCGAAAATGTAAAAATTATAAAATCGGGTAAACAGTAAAAATAATTTTTTTACTTAAAGGTAAAATTTGGAATAAAATATAAGTGAATTATTTACCTGATTTTTATGGAGTATTACAGTCGATCCCCCTAAGGGAACTCTGGTCCCCAGAGTTCAACTAACGACTAAAGAGATGAGGGTAGCTTGTTGTCGAGTCGCAAGGCATCTAGTTCTCACAGTAATTTGCGTTTGTATAGATCGCTTTCTCTACTGACTGTGCACCTTGTACCGCATATGTAGCATCTCAATTTCTTTAGTGCCAGGACCAAAGCTCCTATCTTCATATCATGCGTCGAAACGTGTTCGAAGGGTTCAATAAAATGATTAAATAAGGTATCAACAATATTAAATGAATAATAGTCAAGACACATCAAATGTCTATAATGTGCATGTGGGTACGGATTAGTTATGAAAATCCTTGATGAAAAGATTGAATACATGTATTGATGAGAGAACAAGTGAAAACGAAGAATTATTATGTCATAACGATGATTAAAGAAGCATATACCGAATAACAATACGTATCAAGATCGAATAATGAATTTGTAATGATAATTAATGCGAATGGAGGAATCAAATAATTTATTAATCTTTAAAGAAAGTGAATGCCAAGGCAAGTAGGTTGTAATGAGTTTGATATTTCGGGATTAGAGGATCCTAAAAGGGAGATTATTTATTTTAAGAACAAAGTAGCGAACAATCATTAATCAATACAACGAAAGAATGAGTAGTTCATAAAAGAAGAATAGTCATAGCATCGCGAGAGGAATGAATGAGAGTATATGAAGAAACAATAAATTATATCGCGAGCATGTAAAATATGAATATGTCAACGACTTAAGAGAGTACGTAAAAGAACATATGTACAAATGTAATAGGTATCAAAAGAATAAATATAAAGAATGATTCGAATAAACAAATTACGAATCAAGAAGTATGAAAATCATCTAAGAATCAACTGATCATAATGATAGGAAATAGAAGTAGATGTTAAGAATATCAAATTACAATCAAAGAGAAATGAACGTAAAGAATTACAAAAGACTATAGAGAGTCATTCGTGAAATTAATCGATGCGAATGTGGAATTAATACTAATAGTTGAAAGAGACATATTTCAAGGAAACAATATGTCAAGATTGCTAAACGAGATAAGTGAATTAATTGTACACACAATTACTTATTGAAGAGAGTTAATACCAAATGGCCAAAACAAGCACATATTAAGGAAGTGGTTTATCAAGGATGTCAAAGTGGGATATGAGAAAATAATTGTATGAAAAAATTAATGATTAAAGATAGTTAATACTAATGGTTAAAACCCGCACCTAATAAGGATATGTTACATCAAGGATATTAAAATGGAATATGAGAAGTTAATTGTACAAACAGTTAATTATTAAAGGGATTGGATATATCCGTACCACAAAGCAATCAACACATTGAGAGTTTTTAAAGAATGTTTTAAATAAAAAGGGTCATCATTAACTATGATGGTCTAGATTCTCTTTTCGGAGCGGGACTGCTTGTTGTGTTGTCCCCAATTGATATTCTAGTCGTTAGACGTGACCTTCATTAGTGTGGTTTGTCTCAAGGGTCTTTATGCGTGATTCGTTCTGGGCATCTCGGATCTCGTTCTGTTCTAGGCGAAAGAGCATGTCAGCCATACATTGGGCTATACGTCGTTTGATAGCTTTTAAACTTAGTAGTTGTCTTCTTAGCAGCATAATTCCCAAAAATTTATAGGAGAGAAGAGAAAAGAATAAGATATTAATGAGTCGAGTTCCAAAAGTAGATGCTCCAAGGCACCATGTACGAGGAGACAAGTTAATTGTCGTATTCAAATAACCCGACATGTTTTCATGCGACGGATTACATGACGTCATGTACGTTTCAGAAGTAAGATGCGAGTGTCTAAACTCGAAGTCGATTAGTAAAATAACCAATGGAATCGACAAAATATGTCAAATTTCAATAGCATCAAAAATAAGATTTTCGTAAAGTCATGAAAAAGAAATTTTGGATACCATTGAACTACTAACAATGTATTAAGAATAAGCGAGACAATTTTGTCACTCACAATGTCTTAAAAGAAGAATTTTAGTATTTATATAAACAACATTTATATAAAAATGTAATGTCACAAGAGAAAGTAGATATAAGTGATCGAAGATAATCAACATTTATATAATTTATTTTTATATAAATAAATAGCGATACTCTTGAAGATAGGCGTAAGAGATCGAAAAGAAAGTCAAGTATTATATAATCATTATCCAAATAATACTAATAGTAATGCTCGAGGGATTAAATATAAGGAACCAGGAAGTACGCGCGCACAGATATCGGATAAAACAAGGATACTCTAAATTTTGAAAAACAGTCATAGTCTAGGTTTTGAAAACGACCCAATTCTCTATAACCAGTGCTCTGATACCAATCTATCACACCTCTAAAATCGGACTGTAGCGAAAAGGTAACATTGGGGTGCGACTTCAAGGCATAAGATACAAGTCACAGAAAACGACCTCAAAAAGAGACGTTTTAGAATACATTTCAAAATATTTCACATTCGATACATTAAAACCATCAGAGTTTGCAAACATGTCCTAACAGTTTTGAAATATCACAATGTTTTTAAACATGACAAAATGTTTAGATAAAATTTTCATCGAATGTAATAATAGAAATTCTTTACAACACAGTATTTTCAAAAGAAATTTTATCAAAAGGAAAAAATGAAGAGTCTCCGAAATACATATCCGCGCGACTTCCCTCCGAGCAAAATACCTAAAAACCTGAGATAAAACATGCTAAAAATGTCAACAAAATTTGTTGAGTGAATTCATAGGTTTATATAAGTAAAGCAATGTTTAAGTAAACCAAACAATGTTTATAGAAATCAAGTATAATGATATAGAAAGCAGTTTAGTGGACCGCAAGATTTTAGTAATGTCGACAAGAGAAACAAATTCATCAAGTCTAAAAGAAATATGTATTATTGCACTAAGCTCATGACCCCAAAACATTAACAGTTTGTGCCCCTAATAAAAGTAGGATGTCTGCCAAACAACCTAGAAAGTATTTCACAATGTTAAATGCACCATGGTTAATTAGGGAACCATAATTTAAGGCGGGGATTGTCAGTCCCGATAGATCTATCCATAACACTCGCGCTTACTACATTAGCAATTAACGGTTCATGATTGAATGCAGACTTAAGTGGCAGTGTGGTAACTTGGGCAATAATATTCAGGCAATAATCTGGATAGCATACAATTTAAAATATATATATATATATATATATATATATATATAATATTTATATGTTTTCTATATATATCTATATATATATATAATTGAATAAGAGAATAGTGAATCCATATGTGTGTACATTCTAATTTCTTTAGTACAAACAAGCTTTTAAGAAAGTATAATATTCGTTTTTAAGTTTCGCCACTTTTCCGAAAAATTACTATTTTTGGAAAGTTTCTATTTTAGGAAAGTTTTTCAATTCTAGAAAGTCTAGAAATTTATGATGTTATTATCGACTCATAAAAATGTTCATTTTCCCGTCAACACTAGCTTACTAAAAGTTTTATCCAAACACTCAACTTCATAAGTTAATCGTACCCGAACCCGAACTTTCCATTTTTAGACACCGCCAAACGCACCCTAACATTTTATTAGTTGCAAAATATTATTCGTTAAAGTTTTACAATCCTTAAACGGACTCTAAAATGCTCCTAGACTCATTTTACAACAAAAATCAGCAACATTTTATGACTTTCCGAAAAGAATTTTTACCAACTTTGATCCCACTTTTACCCTATCATCAAGCATTTTCAGACCGAAACTCAAGAGTTTTTATGTAAAACATCAAAATGAGTAACTTTTATGTTTTAACGGAAGTCCGGCTCGGACCAGAAAGGGCCCGAAACCTCGATTGAAAACTGCACCAGCTAACTTTTCAAAAATAAATGCTGAATTTTTTTATAAAAAACACAGACTTGCATTTTGATCAAAAACACCACTTTTATGCACTTTTGAGCCGAAATCCTTTTTTATTTAGTAGAAAACACTGTTTCAGACAACTTTCATGCTTTGGTCGAAGGCCGAAACAGGTCAGAAGGTGTCTGAAACTACCCATTTCAGTTTTGCGCAGAATTTTATTTTTACTAAAACGTGCAGATTTTTAATATAAAAATTTTCCAAACTTCGGAGGGCTATAAATCTTCGTTTTTAAGAGTTACGGCTCGATTTTTATATCAAAACGATCGTCTCGATAAGTACTAACATAATTTAAAGCCCAAACTTACCAAAAACATTTTTACGACACCCAAACACTCACTTCTTGTTGTAAAATAATACTATTGGGATTATGTATATTCATCATTATCTCAACCGGCCCGTTAGGGTTTACATATATTTATCTTCCCTATAAATACTTGATACTTGTAACCTCTTTAATTAATATATCTGAATAAGAATTCTCCCTTCTCCTCATTCTTCTCTTATTCTTGTGTTCTTGTTCTTTACATTTACAGTACTTCTAATTTTCTGCACTAATATATCTTGTCCGAAACCTATAAAAACTCAATCAAACTTCACCAAATCCTTATCAATACTTCACAATAACTCCACAAAAATGAAATAAATTATACAAGAACATATGAAAACTAGCATTGAAAGGGTATCAAAAATGCTTACAACACACTAGGAAGCAAGTAGAAAATAAATCAAGAACCCCACCTTGGTTCTTAATATAAGCCGAAAATCCAAACACCCTAAAAAAATATTTCTAAGCTTTTCAACACCTCAAAATCTTGTTTAGAACACTATATAAACTTTAAATTCAAGTCTTGCACAAAAACCCCAAATTAGTTTATGAACCATAACTTCTTGAATCTTGATTAAACCTTGAAATTGAATGAATTAAACCTTTGTAGCACTTTGAATAACCTTAGAAGTGATATTGGAATTCTTGAATTAGATCAAAAATCAAAAGATATGATTCCTTGTTAATGTTGATGGTGAACCGTGGCTATGGAGGAGGGAGAGAGGGAGAACAAAAAATATGTGTTTTGTGTGTCTGTGTTTAGTCGACCCTTTTGGGCTTATGTATTTTTTTTTCTAAATTTATAGTATTATTATTTGTGTAATTAAAAGGTAAGTGTATAATAAAAAGGTGAGGTTTAAGGCTCAAGTGCGGGTTTCTAGCAAGGTTCGACCAAGACGAAACATAAAAATTAAATTTTTACTAAATAGAATTTATAAATTCCTCGGGGTAAAATAACAAAATACTGAATTATAATAAACGCGCAGACAGACAACAAGCTAAAAGACAGCTCAAAATTATCGAAAACGTAAAAATTACAGAATCATGTAAACAGTAAAAATAATTTTTTTACTTAAAGGTAAAATTTGGAATAAAATATAATTGAATTATTTACCTGATTTTTACGGAGTATTATAAAAAGTGTCTTGAAGAGAAAGTCAAGAATCACTTTTAAAATAAAGAAACAAATCAATTCTTAAAATCTAAACATATCTTTAATAAAAATAACAAAAATAATAATATTAAAAAAGATAGATCGACAATTATAAATTGTCGTTTTTTACCCTTCAATCTCTTCAAAATAATTAAACACTTGACTTCATATGTTGACCGAAGAACTAGCAGCTAAGCCAGAGGAACTGGGAGCTCGAACATCCCCTGCATCAGGAACTGGTTGGAAAGGATGACCAACCCTTGAAAACATATCACCGTGTTTAATTTGGCGCTCATGTTAAAGAACCTGCACCTCAGGTTACCCAATAATCAAGGCACCTATCAAGATACATGTTGAGGTGTTGAATGCTTCTAAGGTTTGTTTGAATAGCGATCATGGGGAATCTGATAATGGGAGCACGAAGCCGATTTCGTTTGCTTCAGTTTTCAAGGAAAAAAAAATACTAAGAAGATGGTACATCTTCCTATGTTAACCAATGATGAGATTGTTCAAGGAGTACATGTGGCTATTCCATTGGTGTTAGTTGAGGAGGTAATTAGTCATTTTTCTAATACCCTTTTTGGGTATATTATAGGTAAGAGACTTGATTTCCCGATTGTTTAGAATTATGTTAAAAACACTTGGGCGAAGTACGGAATTGTACGTGTCATGTTAAATAATAGATTCTTCTTCTTCCAATTTTCAACAAAGGAAGGTATGGACAAGGTTCATAAAAATGGATCATGGTTAATTTGTTTGGTTTCAATAATATTAAATGTATGGATACCTAACTCTAGGCTTAAAAAGGATGAAATAACAACGGTGCCCAATTGGACGAAGCTTCATAACGTGCCCATTATAGATTATTCTGAAATTGGGCTTAGTTTGATTACTACTACGTTGGGTCGACCTATTATGCTTGATGCTTACAGGAGTAATATGTGTCTTAACTCATGGGGATGAATCACCTATGCTAGGGCTCTTATAGAGGCATCATTAGAAACTGCTCTTATGGACTCCTTAGTAGTGGCTATTGCATTACAAAATGGGCCGGGACACACATTGGAAATGATTGATACTGAATATGAGTTGAAATCCCATCGTTGTGATACGTGTAAAATCTTTGATCATAATGATGATCAATGTCCTCAAAAGGTTAAGGTTAGGGTTGCTGTTCTAAATTAGGTATCGAATGATGGGTTTGTGGAGGTTACTCATAAGCATGGGAAAGGAAAACAAAATAGTAAATCTAGGCACACTGATGGCATTCGGTTGACTAAGCCTAAACCAAACTATTACTATCGTCATGTTAGAAAGCTGGTTAATGTGAACAGTGAGGCTTCTACACCGCAACCTAATGTGAATAAGGAACCATCTAATCCGAAGCCTAATAATAAGGGTAAGGACGTGTCGGATTTACAAGAAATCAATGTTGTCTCGTTACATAATTCCCGATGCTCTTATGGAGAAAGGTACAAATTTTGAGGTGAATAATGAAACATGGAAGGCTAGTAATGATGTTGGAAGTATAATGGATGATAGTGATAGTGAGGAAGTCAAAAATGTTTTTGTGGAAGATAATGAGAAACACATAGATGACTTGGTAGATGATGCACGAAAAAAGGTGGCGGCTCCTCCCAAGAAGACTTCCAGGAAAACTAGTATTTGGTAGAGTAGGAAAGCGGACACTCTTAAAAAATGTAGTCTTCTCTCCTGAAAAGAAGGTTCACTACTTTGATAGGGATGATGACATCGGACATGCAGCCGAGGAAGTAGAGCATGATATGCATATAGCAAAAATGGTTGATGGTTCGTATTGCTATTGGCATTTCTTGTGAGTCTATTTATTTTTGTTTCATAGTTTGTGTTGCATTGGCCTAGAGGTAGTTGTATCATGAGATTGACATGTCAATCTTATGTTGTTTTGGTTTAAGCACAAATGGTGCGTTCTTGTTTTGTCTGGTAACGGGCTGTGATGTAGGACGTCACCTACATCCTTTGCACTTCATCCTTTTTTAGTATAATATATTTCATCAGGGAAACCCTTTACCAAAAAAACTTCGCTTAAGGTTATCTTCTTCATTACCTCTAAATGCATTTACTATTTTAGTTATATCTGGCGGTTTCACACCTGCTTTTGATAATAAAGTGACAACATCTTTAGATTCATAAGAACGATGCTATACTATGAGATCGTTGTTTGAGTACATGTGATGGGGGATCAAGAGGATGATTATGTTCGCTAATAAACTTATCTACTGATACGACCCTGTTAGGGGTTGTATCGGGATAAGGCACCACTTCAAGCGTGTGCTGGCTCTGTCAAAAAATATAGAGAACTAGAGAATTATATATCTTTAACTTTTATTGATTGATTATTGAAGAATGATTCGTTATATATACCGAATAAAGGACATGGCTTGGATCATAAGCCAACTACAAGATAAACATTGACTTGACACTTTCCTAACACAAGTTATTGATTTTCCTAATACGACTCAACACATATCCTAAACATAAATAACTATGATAGTTATCCAAATCGTGGGCGTAACATTCCCTACTCCTCCACAACCACCTTGTCCTCAAGGTGATGTCTAAAATATATCTTGATTCTGAGATCCTATATTCTTCCTTGAATAAACATGAATTCTTTCCAATGGTTCTTCATATAAGGGTGATAAATAACCAAACGAGATGAGAGCCAGGGTGGTAGCCAAGCATCATAAACCTTTGCCAATTTTCTAATCTTTCTGGTCGTTTTGGACTTAGCCTTATTAAATTCCCCATCATCAATTTTTTAAAGCACACCTGGTTTTAACTTCTTGAAGATCATGAAGCATCGAGTTTAGATCAATCATCTTCTTCTTCAGATCCTTGGTTTCTAAAGCCCCCCTAACGTTGTTTTTTAACTGTAACTCCATTGGAAGTTTCTCCACATGCTTCTCCAACTCATGAACTAGTGTATGATCTTTTTTGATCTCTTCATTAGCATCTAAAGACCCTTTTTCCTTAAGTGAAGCTACTTTACTTTGCAATGATGTAAGGGTATCTGCTGTCTCTTTAATGGTCTCCTCTTTCTTTGTAGTTTCCTTCTCGTTATGCACAGTTGCCTCAACACGAGCCTCTGTTTCTTCCACCTTGTTCGACTTATGAAAAGTTGTTTCCTCAAGATGTTAAACCTGTACTAGGTCGTTTGGCTTGGCGATGGTTGTGGTGGATCGATTGTCCTCTAAACGGGCCTACATCATACGTAACCTCAACAACACCAATATCTTCATTAGCATCTAAGGACCCTTTAATCACAGGTGGAGCTTCTTCACTTGGCCATGATAGAACGATATATATTTTCTCTTCAATGTTCAGCTTTTTCCCTGCAATTGTCTCAAAACGACGGTAATCCTCGATCGTCCCTAATTGCAACAGCTTTGACAAAGCCCCTTGCGGGTCTTCATATTTTGACGACCCAAAATGGTTTTTAACACTTTCCACAAACCTATCCAAGTGGTAATCAAACCATTCCGTGACATCCACCGAAACCACTCCGCCGCTACGCCTTCCAAATTAAAACCCACAATCCGCAAACGCTAATCAACGGGTGTGTTAAGCAATGAAAAGTACTCCGTAATGGCAAAGATCCATCTCTCCGGATCGTCCCCTAAAAACTTCAGAACATCCATGAGTGCAATGAAAAAAAATAATTTAATTTTTTTTCGATAAACAGTACCTGATGAACAGTACCGTGAACAGTGCTGTGAATAGTACCCGATGAACACTAATTCATTTTGGGAACTTTAAATCAAAACCCCTCTCAACGAGAGCTCTCAATGAAAGCACCAATTGATACGACCCTGTTAGGAGTTGTATCAGGATAAGGCATCACTTCAAGCGTGTGCTGGCTCCGTCAGAAAATAGAGAGAAGAACTAGAGAATTATTGATCTTTAACTTTTATTGATTGATTATTGAAGAATGATTCGGTATATATACCGAATAAAAGACATGGCTTGGATCATAAGCCAACTACAAGATAAACATTGACTTGACACTTTCCTAACATAAGTTATTGACTTTCCTAATACGACTCAACACATATCCTAAACATAAATAACTATGATAGTTATCCAAACCGTGGGCGTATCATTCCCCACTCTCTACAATGTGCACTTTTAAGGTCAAACCCCACAACTTTAGATGAAGCTTTTTCATTAGCCCATGCAACTGCAACGAAAGCAAACCGCTTCACGAACCCAACAACTTGGGAACTTTGAGGTCTTATCCTTCCAACTTTGTGAGAAGCCTTCGTTTAGAGCCTGTACACCGAGGCTCGTTTTGAGGAACGAAAATCATTCAAGCATTTGATACTATATTGGTGATCAAGACGACCTTGACGTGAAAGGATAAAACAAAAGTGACAAAGGTTTGATGATCAATAAATTGAAAAACAATAAAGTTGAAGATGGCACGAAGCGAAAGCAACAATATTGAGGCGGATGATGATACCAACAAAGATGATTTTGGTTGTTCATTTCCACCTCATAAAGGGGTTGATTTGACAGTAGAAGAGGTAGTACTTGAAAATATCAAATCAGATCTTAAGAAACACGAGGATGAGCAAGGTAAAAAGAAGAAGAATAAAGGGATTATTACATTTTTTGAAGTTTGGTGTCAAACAAAGTCAGCATCCTAATGGTACATTCAACGATGTTGTGGGGTTGGGTGTAGCAAGGCTATAGCAAATGGTGTCTGCTAGAGATTGGGATGGTTGGTAATTTATTTAATGAGTTGGTCCCAAGTTATATTTTTAATATTCAATTAAAAACGTTCATCAATTAAGTGATGACAAGCATGCTAACTACAACAAAAAGCATAAAAGAGAAATTCAAAGAAGAATATAGAATCCCGGAATCAAGAGAATTTTCAAGACATCACCTTGAGGACAAGGTGGTTGTGAAGGAGTAGGAGAATATACACTACACCCATGGTAAGAAATTATTAGAGTTTATATGTTGGGAGGATTCTATGTTTAGGAAAGTATCTCGTCGTATGTTTGATTGTCATGTTTAGAAATGATCTTGTTTTATTATATGAGTTATCTTGTGAGTCAACTTGTGAAACAAGTTACTGTCTTTTATTCGGTACAAATACCGAATAGTTTTCATCAATGTAATCAAAGTTTAAGATAAACAAATCTCTAGTTCTTCTCCTCTATTTTCTAACAGAGCCAGCACACACCCCTAACCGGGTCATAACAAAATAACTATAACCACACTTTTGAGATGCATCGACTTGAATTACATGCATCTTTATTCATTTAAATGCATTCCAATTAGTTTCGAAAGTGATTTTGTAGTGAAAACGATGTGAAGTAATACTAGCAAAAAATTTGACCCATAGAGGACGAAAAATACATAGGATTTACATAACTTGATAAAATGCATCTAATATACTTTTATGCAGCTTAGCTTTTGCTATAAAATATATTATGTTTGCATCTAAAAGATTAGGGATGCAGCCCTAATTCAAGTCGATCATCTCGAATTTGCGATTAGACTTATTTCTCATTTTTTCTCTATTTAATATTTCGTTCTCATTTGATCATAAGTCGTAGTTATATAACAAACTTACTGAATCACTTTTAGAAACGGTTTCTAAATCGTATCACACTTTTAAACCGATTTCGGAATCTTTTAAGGGGTTCATTTGAGAGAGAAATTCATTAAATAATAACCAAGTTTCAATGTTGTTTACTAGATCTCAAAGTTTTGTTTTAGTTATAAAAGCCACTCCAAGTTTATAATGTTCTCCTTAAAGTCACTCCAAACTTATGTTCAATACATATAAATCTTTTAAGTGTATATGTTGTTTTAAGATAGGGAAAATTTTGAGCATTTTGTTTAGCAAAAGGAAGATAACCTCTAATTTGGTATTATTAATTTTGGGGTATAGAAAATATAATTGGGAGAAAATTAATTTCAATGGTGTGATTATTAATCAATGTACAAAAGCGAGTTGATGCAGTCAAAACACATAAATACACATTTAAAAGATATTTATTTATTAGTTTCATGATAAAATTCACTAAAGTTGAATTATTTATGAAGTGAAAATAAATTTTTAGTAAGTTTAGGTAGGTAATAAAAAGACTTGAATGATTTTTGTGACTAAAACAAAGTTTAAGTGATTTTAGTGAAACAGCTTAGAAACTTAAGTGGTTTTTTATTAAGTTGAAATAAACTATGAGTGGTTTTTAGTGAAACAGGAGGAGTATCACTTAATTACTACTCGTATTAGATGACCTTTCCCCTGTCATTTGAAAATCAAACTGTTTATGTAGTTGATAGTTTTCCTTTGTTACCAAGCCATTTTCGGTATAAATAAAATCCCAAGCCGCCATTTGTTTTACTCACACATAAAATACAAGACTCGATTAACGATTTACAGCAACTCTCGCTCACGTCCGGTTATACATAGTCGTTGTACCGTGAAAAACAAGGAGACGAATCTATTTTAAGATAATCGTGAAACACAAGCAACGGCCATTTACTGAAGGTATGAAGTTACTAAAGTTTACACGAAGTTACTAAAGTTTACACGAGCAACGACCATTTACCGAAAGGAATCATGTATACAAAGAAGTTACTAAAGTTTACACGAAAATTCGTTTAAGTTACTATAGTTTCATTTTCTTCACTTATGTTACTAAAGGTATGAAACATGACTTTTGAAGTTACTTTGAACCTATAAAAAATATACGTAAACACCACTTAACTTGTAAATACGTGACATTTATGCTACTTAACTAATCAAAAAATATGTGTTCAGGTTATGCGAATTAACATTAAAATTATAATGGGGTATGCTTTTTAAATGTTTAGTAACCTAACCAAGTGAGGATTTTTTTCATTTCAGCTAAAAAGATTGTTTCTTTAATAAAAAACATTCTCTTAATTATTATATATTTATTTGAAGTATGTTTAATTGAAACCTTTAAATATTTCTTTATTTGACCAAATTTTATTAAAAAATCATTTTTGTATGTTTTTTCAAAAAAAGTTGTGCAAAAAATATATGTGTCAAAAGTAAATAAAAAATACTTTAAAGAAGGCGGAGTAAATACACAAATAACTTAAGGGTTAAAATGAAAATTGAAAAAAAAACACCCATGAATTTATGAATAGAGATCATCTCATGTTCAATTTGATAAAGTTGAGTTTGTGTGAGTGGAGAGAATTTCATTTTATAAAATTAAGGTCTCACAATACATTATTTATTTATTCTCTCCACTCCCACACAATCTCTAACTTAATCCTCTATCCTAAATTTATAAAAGAAATATTCCCAAGCTCGACATCCTCTGTATACTTAACTTTGATTAGGTCCTTCAAGAATAAGGTATGTAACATTGATTATGTTAAATTTAGTTTTCTCATTGACCAATTTTGAGTTCTTCTATCACACAATTGAGTATGAACCCTAAGTAATCAACATTATTTTTGATCCGGTGATGATTAATTGTTTTAGTTACAGAAAGTCAAAATTGATATGATTTTATAAAATATATAGTTTTTGTTTGAGAAACTAGGTGTCATCTAAACAGTTTTTAACATATATGCTGTGCATTAGAAATAAAGGCCTTTTATCAAAAAGTTTTGAACAAATATAAGCGTATGGTAACTGATTAAGGTGGTGTGTTTAAACAGTATAACACATTAATATTGTATGTGTTAGTTTTGTATTTGATTAGTTGTCATTAGTTGTAACTGTGTCCATTTATATAGTATTGCAAATAATGACGTGGAGTTTGACGTACAAGTCATACACAATAGTTGTTGTGCCGCTAAAACTGAAGAAAAAACTCATATATGCTTAACAACCTATTAATATATGGTTTGTTTAACAATATTTTGTGTTACATTGTCACTAGTGTAACAGATTAAACAAGGCTACAAAAGACTTAAATTTACGGTTTCTTTATTATTTTTTTTTTTTTGTATTTGCATTGAAATACTACGGTGAGTGAGGCTGTTGGAAATAGGAATAGTTAGCATTAACGGTTGATTATTATTTATACGCTTACTTCTTAGTCACTAATAATCTTAGTTTCATGTAGTAGATTCAATTTTATGTCAATAACCAGTTAGATGAGTGGGCACCTAAGTAGTTTGGAGCATAAGTGTTTCACATATTGTCCTGGGGTTGGTGGTAGTGGCAGTAGCGCTGTTGGTTATTAATGTTTTGCATATAGATGTGGCCAGAGCCTTTGAGGGATATTTGGCATTATAAACAGATTAAAAACTAGGGGAATCGTGTTTCGTTTTGCTTATGCGAATAGTTTTGTTGGAACTATGAATAAAAAGCCATTTTAGTAAATGGTTTTAGGTTAGATACGATAAAAGTTATTGAAATTTTATCTTAAATTTTCACTTTGAAATAATTAGGTCCTAACTTGCTTATTGCAAACTACGTATTTACACCTGAATAAGCATAAAAGCTGAGACGTATGTTCATTTATCCAAATGATCGTTTGTACGAGGGAAGGGGAATATGGTAGCTCATAGTATAGCGTCATGGGCGTTGGGATGCACTAACACTGTAATCTTAGAAGACGAAGTTCCAAATTGTGCATCCGTATTAGCTGTGAAAGATGCCACAGTGTCTGTTTGTTAATTTCATTTTTTCTATGAAAAAAATGTAAAAAGAAACATAACCTGAACCAAGAAGAAGTCCTAAATAACCTAAACACTCGGATGATAATATGTGTCACAAAAATTATTTATTATTTACGGATAACTACACATAGTGAAACACATCTGGCTTGCATATGCTATAGTTGTTTACCTTAGATTAAAGATATCGGATTATATTGAAAAAATGTGGTGTTTATTGATGTAGTGTTGGAGTGGAGGTGGAGATGGTATTGCAACCGCTACGATTATGCTCCTTGGTGATAGTTGCACTAGAGGGCGCAGATTTTGTGCTGTCAAAGCCAGTAGGAATCTTGCACCACCTGATCCCATGGAGCCACAGATGGAAGCCATTTTAGTTGAGGGTATTTCCTATAAACTTTGTTATAAACATTGCATTATATATGTTCAATGAACAATATTACTCTAACTGTATAAAGTTAATATATAATTACTCAATGTGGATCAAAATAAGTCAAAAATGGCTTCAAGATTCTTTTTAGAATTTAAGTTACTCTTGGTAGACTGAAAATGGAAGTTTTAGTATCCTCCTCGATAAAAATGGCTTGGAAGAATAAATGGTGCAGAGATGAATTCAAGAAACTTGGTGCCAAGAAAATTGACAGTTTTCTTATGTATCAGTTGCTTTTGCGCTAGAAAGCTCTTCACCAACAGGTTTGATACCGAAAAGATAGTTTATTTGAAGTTTTATAGGATATAGGGGGAGTTTGGGGTTGCAACCTTTCTTAATTAGCTTATTGTGTTTAATATAACATAAAAGTGTTTGTTTTAGCTTATTTGACGAGCTTATGAGCTTTATGAAAAGATGATAAGCTCCTTTTTAAATTGGTTATGAGCTTATCAACTTGAGATTATGAACCTTTGTATGTTCTTAGTCGAAGTTGATAAGCTCATGATCCATAAACAAATGAGGTTATTAGCTTTTCATGTTTTCTATCAGCTCATAAGCCCGTGAAATAAGCTAAGACAAGCGATGTAACATTCAGTCGCTAATGTCACTTGATTTTTACTATTTTGTAGGGCAACGGGTCTTTAAGTAATTCACAACCCACAAATCAAACATCAGTGACACCCCAAAGATTAATATAAAGGCTTCCATTTTTTTTCTTCCTTAACCCAACTTGACCGGTTAATGCAACTTGACCACTTACCTGCACCATCCATTTTGCCTCCTATTATAATAGTTTACCACTTAAAATCATTTTAATTGTTCCAAACATGGTGTGATGTAATCAGATCAACAACCTTATCAAACCATGATTTTAACATGCATAGCTAATCAATACCCGTTGTATTATGATACGAGTCATTGGTCCCGATGATGGTAATTGTAACAGAAAGATAATATATAGCTGTATTATGAAACATATAATTTATTGCGATCACATGTTTATTGAGGCTTAAGATGATGTGGTTTTATATATTTTTAATATGTACTTTTTATTTGAGTAAATTGCATAAATCGTCCCTAAAGTTTGGCTAAATTGCATGTTTCATCCCAAACGTTACGAAAGTGCAAGGATCGTCCTTGTGGGGAAACTTTTGGTGCAAGTATCGTCCCCGAAGACGATACTTTGCAACCAAGATTTCCTCAAAGGCTGTGTGTTGTGTGGGTGTGTTGTGTGTGTTGTTGTTTTTTTTTTTTTTTGTGTGTGTTTGTTGTGTGTTTTGGGGGGGTTTTCCCCCCACAGGGACGATACTGCATCTAAGGTTCCCCATAGGGACGATCCTATCTTTGCACGTCGTAACGTTAGAACGAAACATCAATTTGGCCAAACTTTAGGACGATTTTATGCAAGTTTACTCTTTTTATTTTATAGGTTTTTAAAAAATAACATTAACTTTAGTGTGTTTTAATTGTTTATACTTTGGATTATATTGTAGCTTGTTTAAATTGTACATTCTAAAAATATTATTGTAATTTGGAGTAATGAGTTGTTTTAATTAGTTGTATTTAATTTGGTAAGTATGCTTTTAATTGGTTGTACAATGTGAATATATCTTTGTACTTTTAAGTAATGGATGTTTTAATAGGCATATTAATTATGTATTAAATAGTTGTACAATATGCTTTCATATGATTGTAAAATGTGTAGATATAATTAGTAAACTAATGTAATAGGAGTTTGTGAAATGGATTTATATTCAATTATTTAGTTTTAATTATGTTTGATAGGGTTTTGTTAAAATTATGTAGGGTGTAAGTAAAAATATACAATCTTGCTAATATTCACAAGCAATCGAGGGTTGTATGAGCGAAAAAAACAAATTAAATATGTGAATTTTGTGATTTTAGTTTGACTCTTAATGCGACACTGGACTCTGAGAGTTCAACTTGTAATTATTGCCAGAGAAAAAATGTCTAATTATAAACCAAAAATAAAAATATAAGAATTGATAATATACACTATTTAAATAGTTTGAAGATTTATGAATTTTGTTACTATTCATATTTTTTTCTAAGTTTTAAGATTACAAAATTTTAAAAATATGAATACACTCTTTATAAATAGTATAGACTAATATATTTATTATGTCTCAGTATTGAAAATTTCCGGTTCCATATATGTTTGACATAAATTTTAATATGGTTTTGAGAGCGTTTCGGAAGATAAATCATTTTAAAGGTGTTTTTATCTGAAATCGGTTTGATCTGACGATTCAACCGATTGACTCGTGAACCGACGACTAGCAAGATAGATTATTTTACATTGTTTGAACTTTGAAGCCCTTGCTATGGTTGGTTTACATGTTTATCCAAGCTTTTCTATTTAAGACACTAATTTAAACAAATACGCAGGACATGAATTTTTTACTGTTGCAATATTTTAAGAAAAAAAGAACGGGACAATTTTATATATACACACTAAAACTTGCATAATATCATACTCGAAACATGTTTAAACACCATTGTACAATTATGTATTAAAAGTTATAGTTTTAGGTAAATATGATATTATGTAGTTTAGTGAATATATATAAAATTCTCTGTAAAACAAATATCCGTACTTTAGTAAGTACCTTGAAGTATCATCTTGAGACGATTGGTGTTCTTTCCACGCCTTCATCAGCCTAATAATATTGACATGAAACCATTACAAATAAGCAAGAAAATGATCTTATAATGCTTCTATTGTGAACCGAATCTAACATATAATTGCAAAAATCGCTAGGCGCTCCCGAGCGGTCCGGGTCGCGCCTGCGATTTAATTCGTTTACTGCGGGGATTACTCGGGGATAAAGTCGGATTGGATTTTTTATATACAAAATTATAATTTAGATATATTATGGTATAAGATAAGCATGGTAGATCCAAATTCAAAACTTCAATATTTCAAGGAAAAAAAAAGCCCGATTTTTTCCATTATTTATTCCGATTTTCCGATTTTGACCGTTTATCCGATTTTGACCGATTTTTTAAACGCGATTTTTTATCAACCATTTTTTTAGGCCGCTTTGTAAAAATCAAGGCGTTTTAATGACCGATTCCCGCTTAGGGCGGCCGATTAGGCCGATTGTTGCAACACAGATAAAAACAAGACAGCGCCATCATACGGATTGTTTAGTTGGAGGTGTTCATTCTGTTGCGTATTAACCGAATAAATCACAAAACAAAACTGAACTGAATGAAAAAAATCGGACCGAACTTATAACCTAATCGAATTTGCCAAAACATACTAGCAACATAGGTTTATTTAGGCCATGCATGTTATTACGTTTGTATAGGCCAATATGTCAGCTGAACTTAAAGCATGTATTTATATGCGGTTAAGATGTAGGGTTTAACCTAAATTAACTCCACAAAAAATCTAATATTTTTTTCCCATTGCCTGCTGCTCAGTTGCTTATCAGCCTCATGCGGCCTTCTCTTCTTTCTTGACGGGATCTCATATTCCTAAGTTATAGCCAGGGCGGGAACCACTTTGTAATTAGGCGGAGGGCAGGTGTCCCTCCATATTCGCCAAAAAACATGCTTTTTAGTGTCTAATGGACCTTTTTTTAAAGTTGCACCCCACACAAAAATCAAATTGCCCCCATGTTAAAGCTAAAACAGTGTAAAAACCTATATCCCGCTTCATCTTTGTGTGCAACGACTTTTGTCCAAGAAATTTGTTTTTTGCCCGGCCCGTCCCTCTAAATTCATGGTTCGCCAGCTGGTTTATAAGCATCATGACGGGGTCGACTACACCAGCTAAACAACCGATTGATAAGGCATACTCCATAGCTAGTATCAAAGCGTGCATCCCCACACCCCCTGATCTAGATAAACTTAATTACAAGTCTTGGAGCGCTTTGTTTAAACGATTTTACAAGACACACGATGGACACCATCACCTCGAGGCTTCCGTACTACACAGCCCATGCCACAATAGCACACCCTCATTTTGGGCACCAATGATTCTTTGGTTGTCCATATGGATTACTCTCTCAAGCTAGCTAATGAGTATGGACATGGCCAGTGCTTAGGAGAAGGACGTGTTACAACAAGCCATCTACTACTTCTTTTTCCCTCACACTCATCCCAATCGCCTAATGTGCTGCTGTGCTACTAGTTCCTTGAATGATAAAGTAAACATATGCCAAACTCGGGTATGACCAATGTTGTCAGGAAAAAGTCATGACTTATGGGATCGATGTAAATTCGTGCATGGTTCTTGGCATGACAGGAGACATAGTTAACAAAACCTTTTTTTATAATATTGCTGGTCCGCCGTTGTCGCGGGACATAATTTTTTGCTAATCGATTTCGAATGAATATTTGGTGAATAAAGTTTATTATATAAAAAAATCGTAAATAGTTGAAAGTTGATGGTACGTTTTGTAAATTTGTTTATTTTTTTCTATTTATATTAAACTTTAACATTTTTTATAAAATCGTGCGTCTGTCGGAAGCATGCACTAGGGCTCTTTTGTCGCATTGGAAATCGTTCTGTGGTTTTTTTTATCTGAATAAATCGAGTAGATAAGTGTTATCTATTATTGATAAATAAAGTTTTTCTTATATACAAAAATCGTAAATAGTTAAAGGTTGAGCGGGCGTTTTGCAAATTATCCTAAAGTATATACTACGCGAGTATATAATCTTACTTTTAACTTCGCTGGTATTTAGGAAATTTTGGGCCATGTGTCCGCTTTTTCAGGCCGCCATTTGTTTGGGCCATCAGTTTTTTTGTTCCCTTGAAATACGGTCGTTCATTTTTTGGCTGATATATGCCGTCCGTTTTTTTTTGCCTATAATCCGATATATTAGAATTAGAATTAGACTTAACAAACAGCAGAATTACTCGCGCGATGCGTGGGTGCGTTAATTTTCGCGTAGTTGTTGTGGGCTATTAATTTTTATTTTTATTTTTTATTTTTAATTTTGCGCGAGGTTTTTTTTTTCGGTCTCATGTTTACTATTTGATTGTTTGTTGCAATAGTGGGCTCCTTTTGTGTTCAATTCGAGAGATCTTTCCGTGGTATTTTTTTGGTCGGAATGGCCCCCCTACTCGATAGTATGTGATATAATATTGATAAACAAAGTTAGCCGAGGGTAAACGATTTTTGTATATTTCTTTTTTTCTATTTATATAAACTTCAACAATAGAACCCAAAAGTAATAATTTTTTATAAAATCGTGCGATAATCAAAGCATTGCAACATTTGGCTCGTTTGGTTTTTTTATTTGCAATGCGAAGAAGCTTTACCGGTATTTTTATCTAATGAATAGGTAGATATTAGATTATATATTTGATAAATAAAGTTTATTAGATAAAAAAAGTCGTAAATTAATTAAAAGTCGATGGTTCATTTGTAAGTTTTTTTATTTTGGCAGTTTTTTTACTTGGGCCGGTGTTGAGCTCATTTGGCCCACGACGTAAAACACCGTCGTTTTTCCCCGTTTTTTTTTCAAACCGGGAATGAATATATGATAAATATATTAGAATAGTGGTTGATTTCTCACATTAATACTAGGGCTTGTGTCTCATTATTACCACGGTGACCAACACCAATGTTTGAAACCCGGGTTTGAATCGACCGCTCGAGTCAACCGGTCACGGGTTACCGTTCAAATTCAACCGTTGGACCCGCCGTCTACCCGTTTTATAAGATATAATATATATAGTATAATATATATATATTAATATAAATATACATATTTTCAATAATTAAAAAGAAATATGTATATATATCATGAAATATTCCATATATTAAGCCTAAAGACTATTTATTTAACAAATAGAACATGTAAAATTTAAAATTACGTCGAGCAAACTATAACAATTAACATGTTATATATAATAAAAAAATACGAAAAAACCGAAACCCGCCCGGGTCTCATGACCCGGGTTGACCCGGGTCACTCCAAACCCGGCCAAACCCAGCGGGTCAAACCGGGTTTCGAAAATATGAAACCCGGTTTAATTTGGCCCGTTTTTTCGGCCGAAACCGGTTCAACCGGTTGACCCGTCCGGGTCAAACCGGGTTTCAAAACACTGCCAACAACAGAAAAGTCCACAAATACCAAAACCAATATTGACCCCACTGTTCGGTATATCTACGTGTTGTTCCGTCGTACTAACTTACCAAATAATAACTAAGTAAAGACACAAAATATTTCACACGTTTTAATCTTTTATAACTTTTTTATTAAGATTATCCTCCTTCTATTGCAAAACATCAATGAGGATTGGATAACAAGAAGCAAAAAGTATCTGCGCGTTGCTGGCGGTCGGGTATGTTTCGAGTGCGAGATCGGTTTTTTTTAAATTGTGTCGACAATTATTTTTTTTAAGGTTTTTTTGTTTTGTTTTTTTTTTTAATTTTATTTTTTTTCTGGTTTTTTTTATCAAGCAAAAGTAGACCGCAGAAAGAAAAATACGTTGTGGCTTGGGCCTCATGTTAATAGTTTTTTTTTATATGGGCTTATGTGTTGGGCCTCATGTCGCGGGTATTTTTTGATTTGATTAAATCAATATTTTTGTAATTTTTTTCTTATTTTGTGCCGAGCAATTTTTTTTATATTGGGTTTATTTTTGGTCCTCATGTTTTAATAGTGTGTTTTTTTTATATGGTCTTATGTGTTGGGCCGCATGGTCGCGGGTATTTTTTGTAATTTTTTCCTATTTTGTGCCGAGCAATCTTTTTTATATGGGATTATTTTTGTCGGTCTCATGTTAATTAATGTTTGTATATGGACCTTATGTGTTGGGCCTCATGTCGCAGGTATTTTTTTTATCTGAATAAATCAGTTTGTATTTTTTTTCTATTTTGTGCCGAGCAATTTTTTTTATATTAACTACTTACAAAAAAAAAGTCGGCCCAAACTGGGAGCCCGATGGGCCGGTTACTGTAACAGAACTGTAGCGAGCCACATAAAACGACGTCGTTTTTTATGCGCTTTTAAATTTATTATAATGTAAATAATATGAGTGGATCTCATCTCTAACAACTCTCTGGCAAACCACAAAAGTATTGCAAGAGTAAAGTTAGCTAAACACACGGGTGAGAACGTTTCTTCATAATCAACCCCGTAGAGTTGAGTATAACCCTTTGCTACATGACGAGCTTTATAGGTGTGTACAATACCATACATGTCAGTCTTTTTCTTAAAAATCCACTTACTCCCAACAGTCTTCAACCAGGAGAAGATCGACCAGGACCCATACCATATTGTCCATCATGGATTGTATTTCCGCATTCATAGCATCAATCCACTTATTAGATTCTAAATCCAACATTGCGGCTTTATAGCTAGTGGGTTCATTAAGATCCCCTAGACTATGCTCCTCCACCTCTACATTTAGACATAAGCGGTTTGGAGCTCGATGTGTCCTTTCGGACCTACGAATCGGAATCACTTCCTCTTGTGGTGGTTCAAAACCCTCCACCTCTTGAGGAATGTTGCTAGTGATTTCAGAAGGTGTTGTATCTTCTTCTTCTTGAATTTCTTCAAGATCTACCGCCCTCCCACTGATTTCTTGACTTATGAGACGCTTCTCAAAGAATTCAGCATACCTTGCAACAACAATTTTGTTTTTAGGTGGGAAGTAGAAATAGTAACCCATCGTTTCCTTTGGGTATCCTATGAAGATACACTTAACAGATCTTTGTTCGAGTTTGTCAGGCGTATCTCTCTTCACAAGAGCCTCACATCCCCAGACCTTTAAGTAAGACAAGTTTGGAACTTTTCCATACCACAGTTCATATGGTGTCTTATCTACCTTCTTTGTTGGAACCATATTGAGAATGCGTGTTGCAGACTCTAGAGCATAATCCCAAAAGGATAAAGGCAGAGTTGTAAGATTCATCATAGATCGCACCATGTCTAATAAAGTACGATTTCTCCTTTTAGACACCCCATTGTGTTGTGGTGTGTATGGAGGAGTAAGCTGTTGAACAATTCCGTTAGCTTTTAGATAATCTTTAAACTCTTGGCTTATATATTCGCCACCCCGATCTGATCGTATTGCCTTAATGGTCTTCCCGAGTTGATTTTCAACTTCATTTTTAAACACTTTGAACGTTTCAAAGACCTCATGTTTATGTTTAAGAAGATAAACATAACCATAACGACTATAATCATCTGTGAATGTAATGAAGTAGCTAGCACCTTGTCTTGACACATGTCTAAGTGGATCACATACGTCAGTATGTATAATTCCAAGAAGATCTTTTGCCCTTTCGTTACTATGAGGAAAAGGTTTATTTGTCATCTTCCCAGATAAACAAGATTCACATTTATCAAAAGATTCATCATCCGTTGATTTTAACAGCCCATCTTGTTGCAGCTGTTTAATACGTTTCTTATTTATATGAGCAAGACGGCAGTGCCATAGATAAGTGGAGTCCAAGTTACGCTTGACTCTTTTGTTGCTAACATTATAAATAGAATTAACGTTTGGTACAAGATCATGCATATCAATTTCATAAATACCATTACGAGAAACAGCATTAAAATAAAGAACACCATTCTTTGAAACTGAAATTCCATAATCCGTAAAACATTGAATAAATCCATTGTCAACCAAACGAGAAACTGAAACAACACTCTAAGAATAGTAGGTGCATAATGACAATTGTCTAAACAAATCACAAGGCCATTAGGCAAAACTAAGTCATAACTTCCAATTGCTTCTACTTGTGCATGATCTCCATTGCCCACGTACAAGTAAAGAGCTCCTTGTTTCAGCTTCCTTTCAATCCTAAGTCCCTGTTTTGTGTTACATATGTTAGTACCACAACCAGTGTCATACACCCAGGAGTTATTATTAGGGAAAGAAAATAATTCTATTGTGAAGATACCTGAAGAACTGGCAGAGCCAACTTGCTTCCTTTTCTTCTACAACTCAGCAAGATAAACAGGACAGTTCCTTTTCCAATGTCCTACCTCCTTACAGTGGTGGCAGGCATCATCCTTAGCTGGGCGCTCCATAGCAGTAGGCTTAGGGTTTTTAGGCTTAGGGATATAATCCTTCTTATCCTTTCCCTTGCCTTTAACCTTATTCTTGCCTTTTGCATTAAGCGATTTCTTATTGGCCTTCTAGATTTTACCACTTTTAATCATCATTACTTGTGGTGTTTCAGCCTTCTTAGGTAAACCCTTCTCATACTCAATAAGCATAGCATGAATTTCACCAATTGTCTTCCCCATGTTATGCATATTGTAATTTCTTACAAATCCCACAAAATCTTTAGTTAGGCCATTCAGAATTAAGCCTACTGAAATATCTTGTGGTAGTACATAACCAAGACGTTCCAGTTTCTCCACATATCCTTTCATCTTTAGGACATAGTCAGCAACTGGTTTACCCTCCTCTTGTTTGCAAGCATGGAAAGATTGGATTAAGTCAAACTTCTCCACTCTAGCTTGTTTCTCAAACATAGATCTAAGCTCCTGAATCATGTCAAACGGATAGTACAATTCAAACTGTCTATGAAGTTCAGGGGTCATACTCCCAAGCATAAGACAAGCAATCTCAGTATGAGCATCATATAGAGCTGTCCACTGATCTACAACATTTGGTTCAGCAACAGGCTCAGGAGCAGGAGGTAAAGGCTGTTCAATGACATGCATTTTCTTCTCGACTCTCAAGACTAACTTAAGTCGAGCAAACCATTCATTGAAATTATTACCAGAAAGTTTTTCTTTTTCAAACATCGACCTGAAAGCCGAATGGTTTATGTTTTGAACAGGTAGTGCCATCTACAAAAACATAAAAAGTTCAAGAATTTAGTATTTTCGATAATACTCCTTGAAGAAAATTAATTACCCACGTTTATTTAATTAAACAATTAATTTCCTAAGGTTAGGACCCAACTTGACATACCCCCACCACATCAGTTGATCTGCTAGTGATGGTGTATTCAAAAGGTAATCAACGATTGATAATTCACAACTTTTGCAATTCCTAAACCATATGGGACTTACTTTATTACAATAATGTCTAGTAAGCATGTTTCATCCCATCTATGCCGCGTGTTAACAGGTCTAACCACAACAATGCTAAGTCGTCCAATTTCAAAACAGTAATTATGTAACACTCACCGTCTCACGGAAAAGCGTATAATTACCTTGTGATTGCAAATCTACACACGTCTCACGCATAGTAAAGAGCAATCAACAAGTGTTTTTACAAATTGGATGGCAATAACTTAGTTGGAAAAGGGTATTTTATTTGACGTGTCAAATATGTACGAAGAAGCATGCATACATCTTCGTATCATTGATTTTAATAAAAACTATTACTCAATTTAGTTATTATTACGGTATCACCTATTATCATCGTATCTTATACATAAATAGTGAGACCTTAAAATTGACGATTCAACGTGTTTCCAAATCTAAAGAGTTATGTCTTTTTTCAAAAAAATAATAACACTGTAGTGACATGCCATGGTTCACGGTAACTCCAATCGAACGCACAAAGAAGCGGAGAATCAGGTCAGCGCGAAGCGTATTAAAAACCTGAATTCTTTAGGAATGTTGACCACTCCGCCTTAAACTTCTCTTATAGTTTGTTCTAGTGGATGAGCCGTACTTCCCATGAGTCCATAGCGTCTAGTTTTATTCATAAAAAAACTTTAATTTTGGAAACACATTATGAACTATAAATTGCTAGTCTAATCATGGAAGATTTTATATCGGATGTAAGCCGAATCCACTTTTGACTTTTTGCATTATATAGTCCATAATAAATTAAATCTTATTTCGATCAATTCAATAGTCATTCTAATATTTGTTTTCTAAAAAACCCTTTTATATTCTCGACAGTCAAGAACTTATAATTAAAACATATAAACATCAACTAAACTAAATAACATTTATATAAACTCTTTTAACAATTAAAGGCAATGGAAAACCATTACATATGAACTTAATTATCCAATAATTAAATAAATGTATTTTTCACATACGGCTTTCTTCGCCAATAACTTCGGCCACAACCATCGATATAATCGATTGCGTAAGCCTTATATAAAAAATACCACAGTAGCACAAAAATCGTTTTAACTATTATTTTAAGCCCCGTCTTAATTCAATAATAAGGCGTCCCGAATTTCTGAATCAATGGATCTTAACCAATTAAGAAAATATTTTAAAATTGGCGTATCATGATCATATTATAAACCAAATCCGTTTAAAAAAACAAATTAACGATTTTAAATATCTAAAATCAATCATGGTAAATTTGCATGATTTTATCATAGATACTTCCATTAATAATTAATCAAACAGAAAACTGTTAACAATTACACAACAATTTTATATATAAAATTGCATATACCTAGATCTCGTCTAAATAATTTTAATAACGGTTAAGATCAAATCTTTATAACACAAAACCGCCCACACGGTCATTAAAATTAATCACGAAACCTAATTTTGTCCAATTTTATTACTTGTAATAAAGATTCTTAACGATGGCTCATGATGCCACGTTTGGGGATTTTACAATCTAATTAACCAAATTAATTACACAGTCCGCACAGGAATGAATGTAAACCATGTAGAATATAATTAATTAACAAAGAATAGAAGAAAGTTACCTTTTTAGCAAGAACGATACAACCACCGTTTAAAGGTAACTGTAAACACCGTCTTCTGTATACGCGTGTGTATAATACCACGCGAAACCACCAAGAATCAAAGTATGATTCCTCTAAGCTTCCACACACAATACGTTCTTAGCAAACAATGAAGTATGCTAGTACTAGTAGTGTATTAGCAAACGATCTCCAAATCTTGACAATTCAAGCAAACCGAATAACCCTTTGATCTTAAGGTCGAACCAACAAATCAACAAAAAACCCTTTGTGGGTTTATATAGCAACCGAACAAAGGAGAGGGAAGAAAACCAAAAAACCTTTGAAGGTTTAAAGGTTCGGTCGAGCAGGAAAACACACAAGGACGATTTGTAGTTTTTAGGTTTTCAAGTCGTTATATGAATAAAACCCCAAAACATGTATATATAGCCACTTGACTTTCCTAATCCTATTAGGATTGGTTTTCTCAGCCGACTAGGAAAAAAGGAGGACAAACCGCACCCTTTTAAACTTCGGTTTTGTATATTTAGTCCCTTAACTCTTTTAATGACTAATATTTAATATTTGTTAACATTTAACGATCGTTTGCTTAACACACTATTTAAACATTGTTTACGTATAACGTGTGCGTCCCCTTAGGCTCGTATAATTTCCAGACATATACTTTTATATAATAGACATATTCCAACAATGACTCCCACTAACAATCTCACATCTCTTTTAAAATGCACACTCGTAACAGGTAAATTATGCTCCTTAATAACAAAACTTGTCTTCCCAATCTTAACATCTCATACCCTAATAGTCTCATCCAACCCACCACTCACAATTATATCACTATACCCACTAAAGTTACAACAAAGCACACACGAGTATATCCTCTAAGGATTTTAACACATTTTAAATCCTTAATGTTCCAGATTCTAAGGGTTTTATCATCTGATTGAGAAAATGTAATGGAAAATTTGAAGGCCATGCTACATCAGAGATGCCCTTAGTGTAACCTGTTAGGGTTTTGAGTAGGGTTAAGGGCATATTGTGGTGGTGAGATGGTGTTTGGGTTGTTGCTGCCCATATCTTGATTATAAGTAAATACACTTAAACAACCTCCAAACAATTCACAAAAAAGGGATTAAGATGCCATACCTTTAAGTAGCCTTGGATTGATTCTAAATTTGATCGTTGTAAGACTGCGTTGTGAGGCAGAAAAGAAAAGGGAAAAATTCAAACGTGGATAAATTGTTTAAGTGTCAATTCAGAGTACCTTTATTTCTATAAGTTACAAAAGTTTTGTGGTTACCGGAAGAACAACCTTGCCAAGCCAGTAATACTACATCAATAATATTTTGACATAAGAATACTCTTTATAGCACTACTCCTAACCGAACTTGAAATAAAACCTAGGAAGGGTTATCGGGCTTTTACATATTATACCTTTAATTCTTGTTTTTATAAGTCATCTACTTCTAAAAACTAAAAATGTTCATTGTGGTTACTCTATTATTAAACTTCTAAAGCGGTATATCTACTTAGCATTACTTATATATTACAACCATTACTCCTTGTGTTTTATGTACCCAGGTAAACTTCTTATTAGTTTCTTTTTCTTCATGCAGAATAAAGGTAACTAATACCCTTCCTATCTTAATTTCTTATGTTGTCCTCAAAACACTAACCTTCCTTTCACTATAGTTATAACATGCCAAAATCATTTACTCTCCTCCCCAACTTTGATCATTACATTAATTAAAATGTAGTGCTTAAAGTTGCAGCAACAGGTTATAATAAAACATAAAAAAAGAAAAGAAAACAAACATGCAAACTATACAAAAAAACTAGGTGCCTCCCTTGTAGCGCTAATTTTAACGGCATTAGCCCGACGGTACCTCGTTGGAGTTAATCGTACAATTGAGATGGTTCCAAGTGAACCACCTCGACAATTTTAACATTATCATTCTCCAACATGATGAATGGTTTGAGGCGATGTCCCTTAACCTTGAAAGGTTCACCATTGTCCATGTTTTTTATTTCCACCGCTCCATTTGTGTCACAATGTATGAAACCGACCACTTGCTTTTGAGCTTACGTGGAAAAAACTTAAAACATGAATTAAACAACTAAACCTTTTGACCAATCATGAATGATTTCTTGGAAGTATGTCAATCATGAAAAGTTTTGGTTTTGTCCTTGTATCTTTTTGAACTTTCATATGCATCACGTCCTGTTTCATCAAATTTTGATACCTTGCTATTCTAGCTTCATCTAAATCCATGTTCACTTGTTTAATAGCCCATTCTGCATGATGTTCTAGTTGAACATGTAAGTGACAAGCTTTGCCATAAATAATTCTATATGGTTACATGCCAATAGAGGGTTTTTAATGCCATTCTGAAGACTAATCTAATAACATACTTGAAGAGAGGGAAAGAGGTTGTTTTAGTGAGAGAAAGGGTTGGATGAACACTTAGAGAGATAAAGTAAACATAAGATAGAAAATATATTATGTATGAAAAATGAACAACCAACCACCTCTCCAAGGCATGGAGAGGTATTTATATACTTATAATGGATCGTGGGCTTGGGCCTGCATGGGTTTATCCATGGGCTTTTAGCTAACTAGCCTAGTAAGTTTCTAAAAATTAACTTAACGAGCTAACTACAGTTATCTATGGAAGTGACCAACACTTTCGTGTTCCTAACAATCTCCCCCTAAGAGAGGTCACTCCATTTTACAAAATTTTAAGTCTAGCATACTATGCTTTAGTCTTGAGCTCGTAGTCTTTAACTTTAATCATTAACTTATGATTTGATGTAGTGATTATTGACTTTAGGCGTGAGCTTGTTCCTTTGACTTAAATGTGAAAATATGATCTTGAACATCTTGAGATCATCAACCAAGCATAATCTCATCTCGTCATCTTGTAAACTTTACCATCTTGTGAACTTTTGACTTTTAGACCGACATGCTCATACCTTTCTTGATATGTTAACTTGAAAAGCTTTAATACTGCATCTTTCTTGAGGTTCTTTAACTATAACACTTCGTCACTTTGAGAAAGATGTTCGGCATTATAGTGACAAAAACTTCTTTGAAATTCTTTGACTTTAATACTTCGTCACTTTAGGAAAGTCGTACGGTATCAGAGTAGCGGAAGTCTTAAAACATATACTTGAGCTTTCATGTCATCTTTATATTTGTCGGTCGGGTATGAGCATGTAGCTATGAATCATGACTCATCGGGAATCAGTTGCACCAATCATCGGGAGTGCCTGCAGGTTTAGGTTAGTGATAATCAACAGTTATGGACAAGAGTGTCTTTGTCACTTCGTCGAATACGGTTGTAATAACCACGGTTCCCCATTGATCAGTATTTATACTGTTTGTGATCAGGTAGAATTCTGAGGAATCTCCTTGACAGGGTTTCGCAGCTGCACTAGTCGTTCTTATTACTGGAGCGTCTCAAAGCAGACAACACTGTATGAGTAAACCAGCAAGACGAAGTCTCACCAATTGAATAGAAAAATCGATTTGAAAATCAATCGACGTGTCACTTGCTAAAGTGGTTTTGTGACACATCGAGAGTGTTAATCATTTCAAAAATTCATCATCAATCGTCAATTCATAACCTGGAACAAGTTTGATTCTTATAGAATCGCGCTATTGTTTCTTTCCAGATGTCACAAGTTTGATTCATATAGAATCACACAAGTCACCTACCATGAGCTTGTTTGATGTTGGCACAAGCAGGATTTCCATCTTCACTGTGAGTAATATCACTCGGATCATCTGGCAAAATCATAAGGATAATGCGTAGGATTCTTAATATATATCTTATTATTCACATTGTGTGACTAAGCAAGCATAGTTTGACAAGTTTCCTAATGAGATTTATGGATGATCTCTTTTGGCTCTAGACTTAATAGTGCACTTTGTTTTTTGGTGATCGGAGGCTAGAGCAGACTACTACCTTTTCAATATCAACTAACTCGGAGTAAGAAAGTTGATAGAAATGCGTGTAATCTCCGTAAGAAATGAAACAAGAGTCTTTTTAGAGACCTTGAGTGGCTAGGGAGGGTTGTGCATCGCGTCACTGGGTCCATGACTGTAATGTCAGACAACAGCTTAGTGTTTCTGACAGTTTATGTATTGACCCGGTTTCTACCTAAGTGTATGGAGGGCTTCTTTCTTTACACCCTTTATCCTTACATTTCTTTTTCATTCTTCAACCCTTTCAATGCTTACCGAGACTTCATAACTAACACCTTGTTGGGTTTGTTCCAGTGTTAGCTCCATCTTAGTCGGCATTATTCCCGATTCTCACTTTTTCTCTTTTTATATCGTACCTAAGGACTTCTACACTATCTAGTGGATATCTCTGGGTAGATCCCTCCGGTTTTGGCTAGATCATGGGATTTGAATACCTATACCTAATCACCTTATAACTCTATAAATTTAAGTACATGGTCGGTCTTTTGGGTATTCCATCACAATCAAGGCCAAAATCATTGAAAAGTTTAATCAAAGAGTTTGATATAAATATCAAAAGATTTACGCCTTGAGAGTTTTTCATCATCACTAAAAGCTCCCCCTTAACATGTGCATCGTAATCGTAGTACATGCTAAGTGTGGAGTGCATTGAGTCCATTTTATAAGATCACATTTCAGTACAAATTAGATTCAGTTTAATCACATTTTCTCCCATTATCTAAAATATTAAGCCCTTGATATTTTGGATATTAATTGATTAAACGTTCGGAGACAAAATGTTACAAAATCACTATTAGGAACATTTTAATGCTCCCCTTAATTTTTAAGGGTATATAAGACAGTGTTGAGTACAATAATTTGAAAAAATTTGAATTTACTAAGAAATTCTTGAAAATTTTATACTCGAGCACTCTTTAATATCACCATAATGTCTATACTACATATATACAAATTTTACAAGTTATTTATAACGTACAAGGTTTGACCTGTTATGATGAAGACATCATATGATAAATCATATGGTCCTTTGCAGTAGTCGAAAGTCTCCCTCGTACGGTCTCCCACCAACAAATTTCTCCAAGCTCCGCATAATCCTCCTAGTCTTTAGATGTTTATCAATTGCCTGGATCATAGTTCCTGCTTTATCTCTATCACTTTGTCTCCAGATAGTTTGTGGCAGATACTTCATCCAAATTCCCTTTAGGCAATCATTAAGAGCAGACCGAACATCATTGAGTGTACCGTCACAAAACTTGTGTAGTTTATTAATACGCATCAATTTGTTCTTCTTGTCTTTGTTCTGGTAAATGAAACCTCTGGGATTGGAGTATGCTGTATAAGCTTCCCTTTATTTAAGATCTGATCTGTACGTATCCGGCTTTGTGAGGTTGAGCTTCTTTTGGTAACTTTCAACACCTAATTGAAGATCTTCCACACGCCTTTGGATGACAATGCTTCTTGTAAACATTCGCAAGGAGACATTAAAAGCTAGGCGTTCTTCAACAGTGAGATTTGTCAACTTGCCTTGAACAAGAAGAAGCAGCATGTCTTCGATGTCTTGGATGCGAAGCCTGTTGAAATCGCCTTCTTTGAATGTATACAGCTTGTCATCATCTCTACGAACAGTGATCCAATCTAGATGCTTGTAATTATGTCATTCGACAATTTGAAGCTTTGTGACAACAATGATTCTGCGTTTGGAGTAGACATCACGAGCAGATTCCCTGTTAGCAGCAAATCCATAGAATTGTTGTCATTTTTTGCCCGAATGTGAGATTCCCTAAAGTGCATGTTTATCGTAGCTAACCGGCACTTGACTCTACATTCTGTTATAGACCAAATCTTCAATCCATTTGATGTGCCCGTAATCTGCAACCTTGGTCTTCATCACTGAAATTGTATATGTTCGGCTTGAGACACCGCCACTTAGATACGCAAGGTCGTTGTTGATGAAGTGATCAAAAGGAATGAGTTGACGACCTTGAGAATTAGGTATCAATGGTAATGGCTTGCGCAGATCATGTGGATATTGCTGACCTTTAGGGTTGTTCCAGTCTAATTGATCAGTGGTTGCCTTGTAGACTTCTTCAAAGAAATATTCTAGCTCCACTAGACTCTTGTATGATCCTTTCATCAGTTCGAATGTTGGACCGGCTAGTAATTCTGGAGTCAGAGTATCAGCTTTAAGCCTATTCATTACGAATGCTGAGAAGTCTAAAGGAGTGTCTATCAGCTCATTAAATGACTCACGGGTATCTTCTTTCTAAGCCAAAGTGCTTAGCCAAGGTTGAACAGGTCTATGAGCAGCAGGCAAAGTCTTGTTCCAATTACGATCGGGAGTAGGAGGTTTTGCCAGTTTTTGAAACCAATCAGGATGTTGAGAGGTCTCTTCATCAGGTTTATCTTCAGTATCTCCTGTTACAAACTCCTGATGTGCGAGTTCTTCTAAATCTTCGGCAGTGTGCATTGGCTCCTCTGCTTGAGCAGACTTGTGATGAGATTTGGACCCTTAAGTAGACTTGCCAATTGTCTTCGAGGTCTTTTCCTTTGGTGCACTGTTTGACTCTAGTTCTTTTCCAGCTTTTCTTCTCTTGGACCCCCGGTTTGATCCAGCGGAGGGTTCTTCGTCTTTATCCTCATCATCTCGACATCTTTTAAACGAGACAGTATCTCCATACATGTCAAGTATGAGTTTGTCACTTTCGTAGGTGTCAACCAATGTTTTATAGAGATTTTTTTTGTTCAACAGATATGTGGATTGACTTATTACTTTCCATCTTATCTATGAGAATCTTCTTCAGCTCAAGTTCAGAAAGGTTGGCGGCTACAGCATGGGATGTCTTAGATTCATTGGATGAACGAGTCAGAACCTCTGCTTCGAGTTGTTCATTTACAGTCTTCTCTATTTTCGGCAAAATCTTGGAGACTTATGCATTAACTTGTTCTTTGACTTGATCCTTGATTATTTTCTTAATGTTGTCATCAAGTTTATTGATGAAGTCTTCATTTTTAGCTTGAGCTTCATCTTTGAGTCTGTCGAACTGTAACTGAACAACTATTTTGACGTCTTCATGCATCTTGTTGGCAAGGTACGCATCAACAATGCTGGGAATTGAAGAAACAGTTGCAGCAAATTGGTTTGTTTGCTTAAATTCCGAGAAGTCGGTTTCTAAAGTTTTTAGTCTATGGTTAAACCCGAATAAGGAACCAAAGTTAGGAAGATCTTGTAGGGAGGAGCTTGGAACAGTTGCTGGTGTAGGAACTTGTGTTTGTTGCAGATGTATGATAAGAGGAGTGGGTGGTGGAGGAAGAATTGTTGCAGACAAAAGAGGTAGCTCAGCAATAGTAGTAACCGGAACATCTACCAGAGAAGTTGACTCAGTGTTAAGATTAAATATAGAGTCAATACTTGTATCTGGACTGGGGTTGAGCATGTTAGAAACGAAGCTAGATGACACAGAAGAACTTTGTTGTTGACCTTCAGGATTGACTAGAGTTATGATCACATGAGTATCTTCTATTACTTGAGTAGTTTGAACATTAGTCTGTTGAGCATATGTTATTTCAATATCTCGTCCTTCTAGATTGACGTTCACGTCCCTGTATAATTCATTCGCTTTGTCTTCATCATTTGTCGTTTCTTCATCCAACTCTTCTTCCTCAACATTCGCACCTTGAATTTCTTCATCACTTTCTTCTTCATTATGTCTGACTTCTTGATCTTGAGTTAAGAGCTTGGGATGAACAAAGTCATCACCATTGTTGTCTGAATTAGTGTGCTCATTAACATCATCTTGATCTTTATCATTTTGACCATCATCATCTTGATTATCAGCATCGTCATCATCATCATCATTGTCATCATCATCATCATTCATACTTACTTTATCATCATCCTCTTCGTCACTGGACTTCCAAGAGATTTATTCGTTATCAAATCTATATGTCGGTACATCGGGAACCCCTAGTTTGCTACCAGTTCCTTCATCTGCACCTAAGCAGCTGGCGTGAGAGCTGTGAGTTTCTATTAGACTTCTTTTTGTGGCTAGCTTCATTTGTTCAACTTCTGTTAAAGCAACCTCAGATAGCACTGTTAGACCTTTAGCTTTAGACGTCTTTGCAGGTTGCTTCTTCTTTGCAGTTTTAGCCGCCTTTGCAGAAGTCTTGATTCTTTTGCCTTTAGCAGTTGGAGGAGTCTTTGACTTTTCAGATCCAACTTGCTTCTTCTTGACACTTGCTTTTGTTTTTGGTTGTTCAGCTCCTGAAGCAATGGCATAGTATTATTTGTAGGATTCAGAATCTTTGATGGCTTCATTCGTTAATTTATCAGGAAAAATGGCACCATACAGCTGTGTGTCCTCATGCCTAGAGACAACCTTTATCATGGTGAACATGTAGTCATCCCTGGCAAAGTGCCAATTTACCTTGTTCCTTCTTGAAATAGATTAATCCTTAGTCATAAAGAAGTTGACGATGACTTTGGTGAAGCGAGGGTAGTACATCTCATTACTACTCTTGACATTCTTGTTCTCTACCTGATAAACAAAGTCCTCCCACAGAAGGTAGGCATAGTCTACATTCTTCTTATGGTACATGCCCCAAAGGATTTGAGCTTGATATAGTCAAAGACTGTCATAATCGGTACTTTTACCACTCAAACACTTGTTGATAACCGCAACAAATGATCTCCAGGGTTTATGCAGCTTGTTGACATTGACATCGGTGATCACTTTTATCTCTCTACTGTGATCGAGATCTCTGAGAAATGTGAGAATTGCCTCTTCAAAGGGTAGTTCCTCGAATTGCTGATTAGGGAGTTTAGGGCATATTTGAAGCATTTCTCTGAAGTACTTAAGATTCACAATATGTTTCTTATTGTTCATCTTGAAATGAATCGAGTGATGATGAACTGTAGCATTGGCCCAAACTCTTGCATGTATATTTCTGGAACATCCGTTATGATCTGGAATGCCTTGTAAAAGGGAGCGAGTTTCAAAACATCATAAACCACTTGAAGAGTTGCTTCTTTGGAGTTGAGGTCTGAGCTTAGTCGAAGATTACTTTTGCCAATCTTGAGTCGGTTGGCAGGAGCGACTAAAGCGTCATTTAATGCAATTTGGTAATCTCTTAAGATGTCCACGGTTCTACTTAAGAAAGAATCAATACAGTTTTTATATAACCAAGTTTATATATATATAACTATATAGACCTTTTATGTGAACACTTTATGTTTTATCATGATGTGAAAATTTTCTTTAAGTATTAGAACCTTTAAGACTTTTAGCACTTGTAAAGATCTATTCCTCTGAATGGCAACTTAGATAGACTTATATGCTTAAGAGATTAAGGCAACTTTTTGACAATTTAGGAATCGTGGTCTTTCTAACTAGTAGAGAATTTAGATAACCTAAGTCGTATTTTTGTTAACCTTGATTTTACCTTGCTTTTAAGCCTATTTTAACTCAATTAGATAGCATAATTAGCCAATTTTAATTAGCCTGCTAAGTTAAGTTTTAATTTGCCTTCAAATTGAAAATTTTGATCTTAAGTGTTTTTTGTTTAAATCCATTAGATCGGTTCCTTAAAGATTTCACTAGATCGGGTGCTAAATAGGAACAGCTAGATCGGGTCCTTAAACCAATCCA
>BQNB010010786.1:0-19281 GCA_026074375.1 Tanacetum coccineum | reverse complement strand
TTTTACTACCATCACAATTAATGGTACGTCCGAAGAATGAAGAAATTATTGAAGGAATTATCCAGAATTATTATGATCGTGAAGATGGTGAAACTACACCGAGTTTCGAAGTATAGTGTTAGTAAAAAAATCAAAAAAATTAGAAAAATCGCAACAAAAATGAGAAAGAAAGTTTGAAGATAATCGTTTCGCAACTACCGAAGGAATTACACGAAGGATCGATTATTCGTTGATACAAATCAATGATGTAGAGTATTGTATAAAGTGGTAGATATCGCCACTTGCTTTATAAAGTATGTAAATATGGGATGTTTGGGAAGTTGACCGTTATGGGAACACCAACTTAGGTTGTTGTTTTTGATCTATGACCAAGACGTTGTAAATAGTTGTGTCTTTATCATGGTAACGGTAAGAAAAAAGTGTCTAGCAACTTGTATTTTAGACTTAATCTATTTGTTTCGTAATTTTTATTTAACAACAATTTAATTCTCTTTCTTAATCATTAACCATGAGTTTTACGCGAATGAGGATGTGATCGAGCGTGCATGTCTATTCCGTCATTACGGCCATGTATGCATGTCTCAGCTGCCTTATTGGTTTATTACTATTGGTGAAAGTTATAAGATCTCATATTCCTATCAAATACTATTCTTTTCCTACTCTGTAGCTTATTCGAGGTTGGATAGTGAGCAGTACATGAAGGTAGGACCGCAAGACTTTTTAGTGATAATGCAACACATGCAGATCTCACAAAACTAGATTACATTTACACTAAGCTCATGACACTGAAGCTCGACGATCTTTCTTGCAATTAAACTATATATTGCAATTTCTGCCCGATTAGATGTTCAACCCGAAAACATCCTAAATTCGACATGCTATAACGTTCGTTCCCGGTGATAGCTAATCACCCGAACGGGGAGGTCGTTTCCCGAATAGATCTATTAAATAACATTCGCGCTCACATAATGTAATTCCCAACTACATCTATGCAATTGACAGTTCATGATAAAGGGGCTCAACTTGGGTTATCGCTACTTAGGCAAACATGTAATCAATACTTGCGTCCAATTTATAAAACAAAGCATGTTGTGTCCATTTATAAAACGATGCATATTTTCATCCCAAAAATATATATAACCGTTATCCAAAACGAGTAAAAGTGAGGCTATGGAACTCATAATATCCTTTAAAAACAATCACATTGTTATAAGATAACACAGTAAGTAAAGAGTTTGTAGACAAGCATGTATTCCCCCTCGCGGGTTTATAAACATTCAAAAGATTGAAAAGCGAGGTTATGAACTCACATTGATGATGAAGAACGATTGGCAGATGGGCATCTAATATGCACAATACGAACGGAAGACGAAGCGGCTCGATCAAGAAGTTGCAACTAATCTTAACGGCTAAGTCCCACTAACCTAGGATAATGAATCTGGGTTTCCCGATGAATGATTACATCAACGTGACACGTTGATAAAAGATTTAGCTTTTCAAGTCGTAATAGTTTGGTGGTTGGTTAAATAAATAAGTTGAAAATATACGCAAAGTGTGTAATATATATTCTTTATATATTACTTATGAAAATAACCCTTGTATAATTCCTACCGCGAATTTTATAACAAATATAATCAATCCAAAGATTATTGAAAGGTATAATATACCTTGCAGGTATTATATAATAAGTGTGAATAAAATAATTAACCCAATTAGTTTGACTCATTTTCTGAAATCACCACTTAATTAAACAAAAAGTACTTATGTAACGTAATCGTACGTTTTAAGATTTTCAATTAAGTTAACCGATGTTTGTAAAGCCTTTTACAACAATTATTAGGTTACCTTCTAGCTCATAATTATAAAATATAAAATAATATTTTAGTTTCCTCGACGACTCGCGCCTAAAATAATCATCTCATTGTAAAAGTATAGTTTTCGTTCATTGGTCGGGTTATTGTATAATACAAGTCAATGTATCTTTTAAAATATAACTTGGTCCCTTTTTATTCGTTTATAAAACAATATGAGTTTTAGCAAAACGTTACTAAATATTGAAATATATATATATATTTCGTTATGACATTTTCGGTTATATAATGTTTTCCATATTCGTAAAACTCGACGTTATCCTTATTTTTTTTTTTTTTTTTTTTTTTTTCAAATTATATATATTGATATAGTTAGTTTTTCAATATTTCATATGCCCCGCCCCTATCTATATTTATTATACAATATTAGTACAATCTATATTAAACAAGGTAATAATGTTATATTAATTAACCGTTTTAAACCACAATATATATATATTTATACGGTTTTAATATTTGTTAAAACTTATGTTTCTTTTCCTTCGTCGTCCCCATGTGAATTAAAAACGACACTTATTGTTATTATAAATACGATTAAGAAGATAATAACAATGGTATTTATTTAACCAATTTTTCACCATTTTGTCAAGGATTTATATTTATATTAACCATTGTTATGATTATTCGTCAAGTATTAATCAAAACAAATCCCTTGTAGAAAACTGCTCACCCAAACGGTTCTGTATGGCGTTTCTCTGCAAACCAAACACTCCTATTGCTGGCCATATACCCAAACGCACCTTTTTTGTGTCCGCTGTCCCAAACAGCCTTTCGCCTGTTAAACCTACAACCAAACACACCACTAATTTGTCACTCATAACCTAACGCACCACTTATTCCGTTTATTCAACCAACAAACCCGCTTATTCGACTGTAAACATTTCAAAACTGCACCTAGTTGTTCTTAAACCCCAAACGTCCCTAATCTGTTATAAACCATAAAACAAACACCCCGGGTCTGCTGTTAATACACCATACGCACCCTAGTCTTGGGTGAAAACCCAATCAACAAACACCCCTTTATGGTGGTGGCTGCCACCCCCAAACGAACACCCCCTTTTTGCTATAACCCCAACCCGACGCACACACCCCCCTCCTATACCCGGCTGTCCCACAGCCTAACCCGACGCCCCGGCTTCTTTGACAGCCGAACCAACAACCCAAATCAAACCAACGACACCCTCTCCCCCCGGCTGTCCCGGCTGTCCCACAGCCTAACCCGACCCAAAACGCACCCTCGTAGGGTGTTATAAACCCACAAACCAAACGAACACCCCTTGCTGATATAACCTTAACCCGAACCCACCCTCTTCGGTGTTATTGTCTAAACCTAACACACCCTAAACCCGTTGTCACGCTGCCAAAACCCGACAACCCGACCCGCTGTTCCAACAGCCAAACCCGACGCACCCTTTTGTTTTATAACCCAACCCAACGCACCCTAGAGGTGGCTGTCAACCCGCAACCAAACGCACCCTTCGTTGGTGCAAACTACAAACCAACGCACCTCGCTGTGGTGCTAACTATAACCACCACACGCACCCTCTAGTGGCGGCTGTGGTGGTTGTGGTGTTGTTGTTGATGAGTTGATGACGATGATGGTGATGACGACAGCGGGAGTGGCGTGGTGATGATGGAACGATGATGGTGGTGATGATGGTGGTAGCAGTGGCGCGTGGAGGAGCGAGTGGGGGAGAGTGAGTATGAGGGTTGGATAGATCCGGTGATGGGGAGTGATTTTGGTCTTGGCCGGAAATGCCCGCCGGAAAAGTTTTCCGGCGGCGGCGGCATGGTGGTGGCCGGAATCCGGCGGCGGCGCCGGTGGTGGGGCGGTGGCCGGATAATGGGAGGAGGGAGAGAGTGTTTATAAGATGTGTGTGTGTATATTTGAGATGAAATGAAAATTTGTTATATAAAATTTTATTTATATAAAAACTTTAAAAGAAAAATGACAAGTTCACATAGTGTGGGGTGATTTTGTAAATATCTCACAGGGACCAAATGTGTAAATGTTGAGAAACTTTTATAATATATTGGTTCGGGTCTCGTTTGAGCGACTTAACGGACGATTCAAATCTCGAAACTTGCGCCATTGTTTTCCGAATCATTTTTCTGATAAAAATGAGTATTTACTTGATAATGTTTCATAAATATTTTATAATATTTAATAAAATATCTGTTATTCATTTTGTGAACCGGTTTCGTCTTGTCCGAAATAAAATTGGATTTCAACTCGAGTATTCGCGTTATCCGCAACGCTTTTAATTAAAATGATGACTAATTTATTTAATATTTTTATTAAATAAATACTGATAATTAAAAACAAATTTAATTGTTTTTGTGTGTCCGCGTTGTATATTGTTCGAAAAATGTTTGCGGTGCTGTTTTAGCCCTTTTCGGCTCGTTTCCAGGTCTCGGGCAAAACTGAAAAGTTGTCAGGAATGTCGTTTCACATCGAATTGCTTTAGGGTCCGAGCCGTGAAAACGTGATTTAGATGGTTGTTCTTGTAAGTCAAGCCAGACCTAAAAGTCAAAGGGGTAAAATAGACCGAGGATTTGAGCTTCTCCAACTTTGGTCCAACAAACAGGTGAACGACACTTTCGACCATAAAGTGCTTCGAATGGTGCGGCCTTGATGCTAGCGTGATAGCTATTGTTATAGAGATTTAACTAGCAAGTAAGTGATTATCCAAACCTTTTTGAATCGATCCTGCAAGCAGCATCATATCTCGAGAGATTAATTGTCCTCTCGCTTTTCGCTCGTCTATTTATGGATGGTCGCAGTACTCCTATTAAATTAGTACCTAACGCATTCTAAAGTGAACACCCCCCAGAAGTTGATGCGAACTCGGGTCGCGATCACAAAGGATTGAAATAGGTTATTCCATGCTTGTGGACAACTCCTTTAGGTATAATTTTGCACGTTTATCATAGAATCAGTCTCTCCTCATCGGTGTGAAAATTGCGACTTAGTGAGTCGGTCACAATCACCCAAATGGTGTCGTAGCCGTGCGACGTCTTCGGTGTGCTTTGTGATAAAATACATAGTGCTGTTGTTCCACTTCCATTAGGTTCTGGGTCATTACCAACAATCCTGATGGCTTTGGATGTTGGCCTTAACCTTAGGCAAGGTCAACCAATTGCTAACTTAGGTGGCGATGTCGGCCTTTTCATATTGGGGCACATTATAGCTTTTCATATCTGATCATCTTGTCGGGAACCGGATGTCTATAATATTTGATTTGTGGACGAGTGCATGATCACAGTCCGCAAATTGCCATAACAGGGTAGCCAATTCCTGCCATTGAGGCATAGGTTCCATCCGCACGGGGTTCCAACTTTTCTGTCCTAATCGCCTCTGGATTTTTAGCGTTTTCAACCAACATTCCTCCAACATCTTCGTTTTGATGTGCTCTGGTTTTCGTGCCTTCAGTCTGGGAGCATTCAAGATTTGTTTGGGAGATTAACCAATAGTCATGATAAGGCTCGCATCTTAATGGTTGATCTCTATCCTTTCGCTTTAGAGCATCAGCAACAACGTTTGCCTTTCCCGGGTGATAACGAATCTCACAATCGTAATCACTGAGCAAACTCCAACCAACGTCGTTGCCTCATGTTCAACTCTCTTTGATTAAGAATGTGCTGTAGGCTTTATGATAGTTAACACGTGCCTTGGTTCCATACAAGTAGAGCCTCCAAATCTTGAGTGCGGAACACTACTGCTCCAAGTTCCAAATCATGAGTCGTATAGTTCTTCTCATGAATCTTCAGTTGGCGTGATGCATAAGCAATCACCTTTTCTCTTTGCATTAACACAGCGCCCAAACCCTTCTTTGAAGCATCGCAGTATGCGATAAAATCTTCGCTTCCTTCAGGTAAGGCCAGGATTGGTGCACTGCACTTCTGCTTTAACAGTTGAAAGGCTGCTTCTTGTTTATCACCCCACAAAACTTGCTTCTTTGAGTGAGCTTGGTCATCAGTTTTGGTGATCTTCGAACACCCTTCAAGAATCTCCGGGTAATACCAACAAGACTAACAATTGTCGATCTTGTTATGGTGACTTAGGGAGATGCCCAATCTTTAATGGATTCGATTTTGGCGGGATCCGTGAAAACCCTTATCTATCAATTCACGTGACAAGGAACTGTATTTAGGAAATCCAAATTACATTTGGAAAACTTGGCATACAACTCCTCTTTCTTAAGCAATTCTAAGATTAGCTTAAGGTGCTCTTCGTGCTCTAGTTGTTCTTAGATATATTAGTCATATCGTCGATCAATACAATTTTATGAATTTATCCAAGTAAGGTTTGCACACCCGATTCATAAGGTCCATGAATACGGCAGGTGCGTTTGTCAAACCAAACGGCATAACTTGAAATTCATAATGGCCATAACGGTCCTTGAAAGCGGTTTTCGGAATGTCTTCTTCTTGAACCCTCAGTTGGTGATAACCTGACCTTAGGTCGATCTTCGAGTAGACACTCGACCCTTGGAGCTGATCAAATAAATCATCAATTCTTAAAGAGCGGTAACGGTTCTTCACTCGTTGTTTATTCATTCTCGGTATAATGCACATCGATTAGATCAGTCCTTTTTCTTGACAAACAAGACCGGAGCTTCCCAGGATGAGGGAATATGTTGATAAAGCCTTTGATTCGATAGTTCTTTTAGTTTCTCTGACAACTCTTTCATTTCAGAAGGTGCCAATCGATAAGGCGCCCGAGCTACGGGTGCAGCACCAAGTACCAAATCGATTTTGAATTCCATTTGTCGAGTCGGAGGAAGACCCGGAAAGTCTCTTGGTAGATTTCAGGATATCTCGAACTATTGGTACCATCCTCATGTCGCTTCTTCTGACTTGTCTTATAACCTCTTTTGTAGTGGCATGTGCCAAAAAGACTGGGACACCCTTTTAGCATATTATTTGTGTTTTGGAGTCGAGATAATGTGTAGAGAGCCTGTGTCCCTGGTTGCTTTCGTCACTGTTGAACTAACTAATGTTTCATTTCCAGGGGATACGAAGATCTTTTGGCAAAACAAGATTTGCTTGGTACTTTGCCACCAATCCTCCTAATTATAGCGTCGAAATACCAAGTTCTTCGGGCATTAGTATTTATGTTGAATGGGGGTTTAGGAGATTTAATGTGCAACCCCTAGAGGCTAGTGTTTACCCAATTAACTCCGTCAGCTAGTTTGACATCATAATAGTGATCTAAGGTATATGGGCGGATATCCATTTGGGGACTAAAATGTAGTAGACACAAAACTGTCCTATCGGACACAATATCAAATAGTTAGAAGCATATCGGTTGTTGTAGAAGGAACGTACCCGTCAGTTGTGGAATAATGGGTTTGTCCCTGGCACGTCCCACCACATACACTTTGGGTGGAGCCCTGTCATTACCTAAACTTGATTTCCACGGTTTTTTGTTGTTATTTCATCTTTGGGCCTGACTCTTGTAGTGTCCTTGAACTCTAACTCGAAGCAAGTAGGTTTCTGGCTGACTAGTGCCCCTTGATATGTAGCTTGTTGGCATTTCCTACACTCTAAAGTCACGACAAATGGCAAATTTGTTGCATTTCTCGAACATTTTGGGAGCACACGGGATCGTCGTGTGATAGTTGCATTTAGCGCATAGGGGTTTAGATCCCCCGATATAGTATCTTTCACCAGTCCTGCAGTATAGGCCATGTGCGTAGGGAAGTGAGTGTTCTGCTCTTGTTCTGTTTTGTTGGTTTTGATTGTTTCGGAAATGTTTTCAAACTTCCTTTTGTTTCAGTGTCTTTCAGCAATAGTAATGATTTTCTTATCCATATTTGAGTGGCCAGTTCAACAGCCTCTTGCATGGTTTTCAGTTTTGATGCTACAATGTTTCATGGATCATGTCGGGCTATATCCGCGACGTACCTTTCAATCTTGTCAGAGCTCCTCCGAAAAAATCCTAACAACAACAGTGGCTAGTTCCTGGGTAAAGTTGATTGTACCTTATTCACATCATACCCTTACTTTCAAATTCCACAATTCAGCCTCGAGCTTTTTCATCTCGTTCCTTGGACAATACTTGTCAGTCATTTTCTTCCTTATATCGGCCCCAAAGTCATTGCATATACAGGCATCATGATGAACAGTCGATAACATGGAATTCCACCATGTTTGGAGCACTGCTAGAGAGACAAGTGAAAACTTAACCTGATTTTCCATAGGGCAGAGTTGCTTTTGCGGAAGGAAAACTGTCTCCTTCTTTTGACATTGAATTAATTCACCAAACCCCCTCAGTATACTTAGAAAACTTTAGAGGTTTGCACTTCATAAGTCTTGGTAAGTGCTCTTCTCAAACACATGCGTTCAGTCTTCTGCCACTGTATCCATAAGTTTGGCTGTCATCGTCTTACTGTTTGCATCTCGTGCTGCCAAAGCGGCAGTGACACCTTGGTCAATCATTGCCTGAAGTTGGGCATTAGTGACCGATGTGGTGGTGGTTGTTGTTGGGGCTGGGGTTGTTGTGACCGGTGTTGACCTTGTGGCTCGTTTTGGTGCCATTTTCTTCAATCACAAGAAAATACAATACCGTAGTTTCATAAAATTATACCATGACATGACATATACATGATAAATAAAGTGAGATCACATCACACAGTGAAATATACAACTGAATTGTAATTGACAATGATATAACCAAATCGACATTCATTCATAAACAAATTCGATTACAAACGTGACATAATACAACCATTCCATATATAAATTGGAAAACATACATGAATGGTCCAGATACAAAATGATCATAACGTTTAGGTTACAAAATAAAATAAAACCTAAAGCCTTATAGCCTGGATTAACCCTATATTAGTAGGCTATATACAAAATGACTAGCCATAACATGATCTAATCTATGAACTGCTACCAGCCTCCTCTGGCAGCTCTGGCTGTGCAGGACCTCCAGCGGGTCCCTGCTGTCCCTGTAGTATGGTAACCTATCCCTGTAGTACTGTAACCTGTCCCTATAATGCTACCACCTGTCCTTGTAAGGCTGTCACCTGCCCCTGCAAGGTGGTCACCTGTCCCAGTAGTGGAGTCACCTCTCTCTATAGAGACTGCATAACTGTCAATGTCTGTATAAGCTGCTGCTGTCTCGTACGATCAGCTGTCCTCAACTCTCTCATCTCTACAGACCTCCTATGGTCTGCCTTCAGCATCTCTGAAGTCACAGCCTGTCTCCTGTGATCAGCATCATGCAACTCTCTGATCTCTGACATCTGACCCAGTACGGTAGTGCGCAGTGACATAACCTCTCCGCGGGCAAGATCACTCGCATCCATCGATCACCTCCAAGCCTCTCGGGACAATCTAGCCTTTGTCTCCATCTGATGTTGTTTATATGCCATGTGCTAGGTCTGTTTCTAAACAAAAATATTTGAGCGATACCAGCCAATAATCTGTCTCTGACTTGCTCATCGTTAAACCTCTGTATAAACCTATCCGTTCTGCCTACCTTAGTCTCAATGCTGTCATATGTTCAACCCAAACTCTATGTCAGTACTAACTGGTTCCCCGTCAGAGGTGTTCAAGTAACTCTCATCCCATTGATGTCGGTGATCCCATATCCAACCTCTCTATCCGGATCACGCTGATCTCCTATCATAAGAGCTACAAAGCCATATTTTGCACTAAGACCTCTAGACGGTCTAGCAGCTGCAGCATATGATAGCTCTCTCTACCTTGGATCCTGACAAGAGCGATACTAACTTTTCCGAGCGTGGTAAGGTAACCTCGGGTCTGTCCTCCCTACGACTAGCAGAGGGTAGTAGCAATGGTGGTGATGAAGTAGGAACTGATATGGGCAAGGGTGGTGGTATCCCTAATAATGGTGCATTTGATTGGTGGGGGAGAGTATGAAGGGTGGTGATATGGTAGAGACTGGGGAAGTAGATGCGCTAGTCTCATGAATCCAGCAGCACGTAGCCCATGAATTACGAATGGGGCTAGGAGGGTAGTGCTGGTGGAAAACATAGGTGAGGGTGGTGATGTGGTAGTGATGGAGAAGGTTATCTAGGGAAGTGGTATAGACCATGGGGAGAGTGGTGTGTGATGGTGGGGTAGTAGATTTAGCAGAAGTCTGGAACCCTCTGCCTCTGACCATATGGTGTAGGTATGGAGCTGGATAGAAAATCCTAGGTCACACGATTTGCAGGGTATTATTTTGGTGGTGGTGTGGTCGCAAACTCATCAGTCTCGAACGGCTCTGTCTCCTCCGTAGATGGGGCCAGATCAGTAGCTGGTAAAGCAACAACTACAGAGTCGGCAGAAGCTGGGTGCTCCTCCTCTTCCTCATCCCCATCAGCCTCTATGTCAACTCACGTCCCAAACTCCTCTGTTGGCTTATCCTCATCGTCCTCCGTCATCTCTCCATCAACAGATAGGTCAACAGGATCCTCTCGGGGTCCTCATCGTCATCTCTTGGGTTCGCCTCAGGATCGACTCCGGTAGATAGTCTAGGTGACTGAGAGTTGGTGTGAGGCATCTCAGCATTGGCTGATTCAAACAACAATTCATCATAGTAGCTCTGTGACTGGAATATAATCTGGCGTAAGGTGGTGCCTGCTTGGCTCCCTCAGGGCCAGGCACGCAAATCTGGAGAGGGTGAGGCCTGGGAAGAGCGGCCTCCACATATGGGTTCTTCTGGCACTCCCAGGCCGCTCAAGGTATCGTGATCATTGCTCTCGGTGACTATGTCTGTAAATCCTCAATGGGCTGGAAACCTCGTGTATGTAATCTGATCATCCGATTTGACATGACTGAATGAGAAAATTCAAAATATCTTTTATTAGTATTTTAATTAAGGACTCTTATAGTGATATCTTTATATCATAATCTCTGTATATCAATTATCAATGATCTAGTCCAAACCAACTAATGCAACAAGTAGTTTATGCATGAATGTATGCACATATGTATGTCCCGTGTAAAACCCCTTTGTATGAATTCGATGTTTGAAAAATGGTTATAGTCCAGCAAAAACATTTGGACCTGGTCTTTATATCCTTTGTCCTTGATACCAATTCTGTAAAACCCCAAATGGGTCGCAACGGAATAAGGGTCCGAGGCGTGTTACTTCTCAGATCAATAACACAAGATATATATAGAACGACCAAAAAGTCATTTTAAAACTGATACATTGGATTTAACAAATATTTGATACAAATAGCCCGAAGCTTTAACTTGTTCCTTGTTATTATTACAAAGATACTGGTTCACAACACATGAGTTTTCCCAAAACGTAATACAACCATATCTTTAGCATGAATCCAAAACAAAATCACCAATGTATCCTTGCACCTCGTGCCTTACCGATCCTGAAAAACATTGCTTTAAAACGTCAACAATAATGTTGGTGAATTCATAGGTTTGATAAATCATATATTGTAGGACCACAAGATTTCCAAGTGTATGATAATGCAACAGATGCAGACATCATATAAATGTAATTACGTTGCCCTAAGCTCATGCACTGAAAGCTCGACATAAATGAATACATATAAAACGGCCTACAATGCACCGTGATGATGTTCTAACCACAACATTATTGTTTGACATGTATACGATATTTACCCCAGTGACAGCTAATACCGAAACAGGGATGGTCTATCCAAGTAGATCAATTCATAACATTCGCGGCTACAATATAGTAACTAACAGTTCATGATAATGGGTCACTAGGGTTTCGCAACTTAGGCAACACGTAATAATAATATAAAATTAACCATTGTGTCCATTTGTAAAATCATTGCATGTTTCTCACTGAAAATTTGTAATCACAAAAGCTATGTCAAACGTTGGGGCTATGAAAATCACCTTTAGTGAGCGAATAACAAGAATCACGATAATGTGTCACGTAAATCGTCATATATAACCTATTTAATTTAAGGTCGAATAAGTACTAAGCATGATGATTAACATCAACCATATACAATTCTACATAGCAACATCACCATCTAATTGTTTTGGTAAAATTGTGTTTAATAGGTAAAAATGTTTTTAATTACCGTTTTAGTAAAACTGGCGTAACTTTCGCGTTTTAAGTCTGATTTTGACGTTTCTTATGCCCACGCTTTCGTATTAGGACGAGTTATCATAATTTGACATTTTCATATTTTTGACCCTCTGATGAACAGTACTTTTTACTGTTCACACCAGTTATAAAGTTATTTTTATAGTTTTAATTATCGCAAAACCCGTAAACGTCGTATTTTATTCGTTATAGCTCCATTTTTAGTGATTCTTTCGAGCACGTTCTCGTAATTGAAAGTTCTACTTATTTATGAGGTTTACAAAAATAATTATTTCTGTCATGAACAGTAACTTTTATAAAAATAGTTTTATAAAAGTATTAATTGTCGTAAACTCGCGAAATTCATAACTCGTTCGTTATTAATTGAAAAATTACGATTCTTATCATTTTGGAATCCTAAAAATATGTATAATTTGTTAAAAATGCCAAACTTGCTGTTTGAATAATTTTTATAAAAAGTTTTTATAAAAATTCTTTTACGACTCCGTTTATTAACGTATAACTTGTTTTTACCGTATCTTTTTCGTTATTAATCCGTTTTTCGAGTTTCTTATCTTTTTGGAATCGTCATGAGACGTATTATTTTTATATAATGTCAAATCCACTGTTTGAAATTTGAATTATAAACAGCCCCTTAAGAATCCATACTTATACTTTTATTTAAAGCTTATTTTATGTACTTTTACTTTTGTAACTTACCACAAGTCTCATATGTCATAAGTATTATATGTGATACATATAATATAGTCCATTAGTTCATCCTTTGACCAAATGTCCAAGGTAACAAGATTAACAAGTCCATAATAATACTTGAAAACCATAACTTCATTAAGTAAACCCTAATTTACTAGTTTATCCATAATCATTTTTATACATAAACCAAGTGTGTACAAGTCTTACAACCATTTTGTAAACTCAATATACCATCCATAAAACATGTGTACAAGTCCATAAATCATGTTTACAAGAAAATCCACTTTTACAATGTTAAACATATCCTAAATGGTGATTTCACTACATAGCACATCATATACATAAAAACTCATAAAATGAAAGTATAAAGGTTTATAGAAGACCTTATGATGAATGATGATGATGAGAAATAAGTGCTAAACCCTTGTTTAGACACAAAACCAAAGCTTGCAAATGTGAAACCCTAGATTAGGTTATGAAACCCTAATCTTTCCTTTTCTTGATAATTACTTGCAAATGGCTAACCAATGCTTGGAAACATCTTAGAATATCTTAGGAATGATGTGTATATGTGTGTATAGGTTGTATAAAATTTTGTATGGATTTGGTTATAGGGGTGTTTCAAGCCGTGGGCTTTAGGGAGGACAAAGGAAGGATTTTTGTTTGATTTTTGGCTAAGTCTTGCATGTATGAGTTCTCTTAGATGTACACTAGTATTATATGGTAAGTCTTGGTCAAAAGATTGCAATAGTTGGTCTTAGGACAACTTCATGGTCTTAAGGAAGAAAAATAGTCAAGGAAACAAAGTATGGCTATGTTTAATGAGCTAGGAGATGTACAAAGCCACTTAGTATGAAAAATGTGTGCTCTTTGTCCCAATTGTTGTTGTATGCCGTGAGTTAGGGGGAGGGAAAAGGGTTCTAGAAGCCTTTTTGATATTAACATAATATCTTGTTAAATATATGAAAGTTACAACTTGTAGCTTTTATATAAAAGATGTTTACTTGTATGCATTTGTGTATTGTTTTATTTTCTAGTGTACAAAGTGAAACATAATGTTAACTTGAGTAAATTTAATAAAACTTTGAGTATTGGGTACAATCGTGGGTATTTGTTGAAGCGTAGAATTATTTATGTGGTTCCGGGTATGCCTAAACGCAATTTATCACGAAACGTATACACTTTACGTATCCGATAAAAATTAAAATAAACAAGGACCATAATTATTCTCAAAATAATTATTTAATACTTGATTGATGTAAACGCTTAATTGTTTGGTGCCCGTTTACAATGAACGCTAATTTTTGGCGTACGCTATTTAGCTTAACATTTTCGATTTAAAACAAACGCGTACAATACAAAAGATTCTTTGTAGATTTATCGACGTCGTCAATGACTTGAAAACACGGGGTGTTATAATAATAATAATAATTATTATTATTATTATTATTATTATTATTATGTGTAAATGCCTCTGTTGGCATTAAAAACGATATTTTAAAGACTTATTAATTAGAATAATTATTATTATGGATATGTCTTGGAATATGTGTATTTGAAACAAGAAAAGGAGATGAAGAAAGACGAATGCAAGCAAAATCTTTGGAGGATACGCAATGCAAAAGTATATTTCACTTTCCCTATTTATCTTTTGTCTATAATCTTTCGCATTAGGGACAATGCTCATATTAAGTATGGGGGGGGGAAGATAACTTGGAAAAGTGAAAACATATTTAAAACCAAAAATAACAAATTTAAAATTTTTATGATCATAAGCAATCTGACTCGAGATGGATAGCGTTACTAGCATATTATACCACCAATTAAAAGTGAGGTTAGCCCTTAGACTTTAAGATTTCAGGTATCCATCTTTGATACCTAAGATAATTGATGCCTTTAGCCTGTTCGAGTTAGGGTTTGATTGCAGTCATATGCGTCTATTCCGTCGTTATAGATGTGTATGTATGATCTTTGTCGCTTTTTCTGGAACAGTGGTATTGGTTGAAAATTATGAGTGTGCCGGTGATTTGTAAATTCTAGAACTTGTGCTAAAATCTTTTCGAGACCACAGTAAGATCATGCTTGCGTGATACAAACATTTCTCTGATTAAGAGGTATTATTAAAATGGAAAAATATAAATGAATTACTTTGTTGAGAAAACTTTTTAATTAAATCATATGAAATTTTATCCGATCGAAGTATTATGCATAATTGCAAAAGTGTTCTTATCATAAGTATGGGGGGAAGCGAGTTTCCCCCAAGGATCTAAAAAAAGAAAAAAAAGAAATCTGAATGTCTGAGTATAACCTAAATAAAGAAATTCGATGGAATAATGGATAAGATGGATTATTATTTACTTATAAACTCTTTTCAACAAAACAAACCAGAAACTTACTAGTATGTAACCTCTTTTGAAGATAATGTCTGGTGCTTACGCCATGTCGGTGGAGTTTAGTTTCTAGTACAAGCTTATGGTAATTTGTGCATTTCATGTCTGTGCGTTTAAGTAACTCCAGTTTATTACCCTTATCATTAAATTGATCGTGAGTGAAAAATTAAATGTATCTGAAATTTTTTGAGTTGCTTTGTCGCGTTATATGTGCTTATGATTTCTAATCTGATGAAACAAAATTCTTTCGCTTTGATTGCTTGAGGGCAAGCAATAAGCTAAGTATGGGGGATTTGATAACGCTCCAAATATACATAAAATATCCCTTAGAAATGCGAGAAATATATGTACTAACGCAACAAATATTGCAAGAATTGGACGTTTGGTATGTAAATATTGTTACAGGACTAAAAGTGGAAGAAAAGGACTTAACGTGTAAGAGAATTGGTTAAATACTACTAACATTCGTCAAAAGAAGGATCTAGAATATGGACCATTGAAGTCAGAAGGAAAAGTGCGTCGGTTTTATAACCAAGTGCAGTGCACTTGTCAGAGAATTTAATACACATCATTAATTGAAGATGTGCGGCGCACTTTTATGTAAGTGCGGCGCACTTTTTGTGTCAGTTACAAAGAAATCATAAATGGTGCAACTTTTGACTTTCCTAATCAATACTATAAATAGAGACACGATTTGGAGAGGAAATCATCACTTACAACATCAATCATCAGTTCATATCACACACTAATCCCTCTCTAAGATTGGAAGTAAGTTCTAGGAAGATTTGAAGGTTAAAACCTTCATCTTCATCTTTTCTGGGTAGAAGAGCAAGCAAGTTCTGTAATTTCAAAAGTTAGAGGTGCTAGACATCAGTTGTATCTTCGTTCTAAGAAGAAATTGTTAGCTTGGATCTTTTATTCTTGAAATTTGGTAAAGAAACATGTTTCCATCTTTTTATGAAATGAATTTCAGATCTATCTTACTTGTTCAATGTGTTGCTATTATGATTGTTGAGTAGTTTAACATGTTTGGTTAGGAACTATATGGATATAATAGATCAAACTTGACTACTTGAATGAATTTTTGATATAAATAATATAAGCTTGATGTTCTTGGAGTTGGATTCTATAATCTTTGTTTGATCTCTATTCATTCTGGATATAGGTCGAAAGACTCTAGACTAAATGGTTGATTTCCAAGTTGTTTGTCTATGGCAACTAGACCTTAGCCTTGTGAGGATTGGCTAAGGAAGTGAACATTAACCCAAGTACAAAAAGGTTTAATGCTAAACCATATGTCTAACGAACTTGATTTAGAAAGCTTATATTACTTATCATCAAACACGGATCAAACTTAAAGCATTTTCATGATTAAAGATAAAGGCCAAAAGGGTTTTTTTGTTATGAATAATAGAAAATTTTTTAAGCAACTAAACATACTTAAATCGATTATACCTACATCCATAAGTCGTTCATCCACTTAAGTTTATCTATTATATTTCTTGTTCCGTTAACCAAACATGCCTTTTAATTGAATTATACCATTATCTTTAGACCCGTGACATTCTATAAGATAATCCTATTTCGTAATATTATCGACTTTGTCTTAGAATTGCCAATCTCCTATGGAACGACCTGACTTACCTACAATACTATATTATAAATGAGGGTTATACTTTACCCGTGTGTTTTTGTATATCGGTATTTTCAGTAATATAAATTTAAAGCTTTTGAAACACTTCAGTTTCCTTTTGGGTTTGTGTTTCTTTAGGGGTTTGGAAGTTGATGGTTCAGTGGGGATGGGTATGTCTTGTTCATCAGCTTGTAAAGTACCCACTTCCTCAGGGGCTTGAATCAACATATTATCAAATAATGGTGTAATTTCCGCAGAAAATCCAATACCTACCCTCTTCATATTAGCAAACACTTTCTTTGTAAGGGAGGAATTGTCAAAGATACCTTTGTGATGTGTCAAATCACCCAGCTGGCGATTATTAATCAATTGAACAAACCTAGGAAACATGTAAAATTGAACACCAGCTTCTATGTTCTTGATCAAGTTGAGCAGAATGTACTTTGAGAAATTGAATTTCTGATTAGTTGCTAGACATATAATGGCAGATGCCATAGTGCTGTTGAACTCATTCCATGAGGTGGTTTTAGCACTAAGGCGTTGAAGTATGGTGTGTATAAGGAACTTCCATTGTAGGGAGAAGAAAGCTTTGTAGAATGTAAGCTTTTCTAATGGCTTTTCATACCCCATCTTTGCCAATTGTTCAAAAATCTTGGCATTGGGTAGACATGATGTACCTTAAGCATCATCTAACCTAAGTACGCGTCGAATTGATGATTCCTTAACTATTATCCTCTTTTCATCAACTAGGGCTTGTACTCGAAATTCATCATTAACTATTTTAACCTTAGCCAAAGTATAGATTATGGGACTTACAGTTAACGCATACTTGACTGGACTTGCATTCAGAAAATCAATAATTTATTCAAAGCCTTCACTCTTTGTGGGCTTTCCCAAGAACACGATCAAGTTGTGAGTTTTACTAAATGTAGGGTTAGACATTATGATGGGTTTTGATGATTAATGGTGAAATTGAGTGAGTGTTTGTGTTGGGAGAGAGTTTGAGAGAGTTTTGAATGTTTGTTATTGAGCATAAAGTAAATTGTGACTCTCAATGCAAAAGAGGCTGATGAATCTCTTGCTAAGCACAAGACTTTAGAATGTGAAATCGAACGTCTCTTGAGAGAAAGTGTCATCAAGACATCATGTCTATTGTGCAAAATAACTCTGTTGTAGATACTTCTTATCTCCAAAATAAGCTTGATCGTACGAAGGAAAGATTTGAAACCTACATCAATAAAAAGGAAAATGAATATGCTAAACTTTGGAATGATTAGTTTCAAAAATGTGAAAAATGTAAATATGACAAAATTTCATAAGATAAAGCTTACCATGACATGCAACGCAAAATTGAATGGTTGCAAGCTTAGTTGGGAGATCTCAAGGGTAACAGTAGTAATGCTGAGTGTGCTTCAAATACCCTTGATCCTTTGTCTTAGAAATTAGATAAAGAGAACGTGGAATTAGAGTTTCAGGTCTTGAATTATGCTAAAGAAAATGATCATCTTAAGATGACATACAAGAACCTTTTTGACTCTATCAAAGTTACACGGGCTCAGACCAAATCTCTAACTGACTCTTTGAATGAAAAACTTAGTGATACGATCTATGAAAATGCTAAGTTAAGAGCTTAGTTATTTGGTAAGATTTCAAAACAAAAGAACTCCACCAAAGGTACGAGTGTGAATACTAAGTTCTCAAAACCTTCAATCTTAGGGAAACCGCCTTTGCAATCTTTCAGAAACCGATCTGTCATTAGACAACTACGTGCATTGAAATCTGAATGACTAAAATTTTCTAATAATCGGTCCAACCGCAAGATTGTTGAGGTAACTAATTTGACAATACCAGTCACTTCACATTCGGTACCTATGACACAAGAATCAAATGTTGTGAAGAACAGAAATGTGATTGCCCTAGGAATGTTTTGAATTAACCCTTCTCAGAATTCTAGGGTAGACAATGTTGTGCCTAACAAACATGTAAAAGCAAGTGTTAGGACCGATCCGATCACTATCTCACAACAACATGTCAGTTCTGAGGAAAATGTGAATCCTAATTCAAATGGCTTTTCTTCTACAGGAGTAAAGAGCACTGCTAAGACCAGAAGGCCACAACTTAGGAGCAATACAAGTAATGATAGGGTCACCTCTACGTCTAAGAGTAGTTGCATCAAGAATAAAGAAGTTAAACTAGAACAACACCATATGAATTTACTTCATTCCAAAAATAAGAAACATATGTCATCTGAATGTAATAACATTAAGCTTTCTATTCAAAATGCTAAATTTGAAGTTGTTTGTGCTATGTGTAAGCAATGTTTAATTACTGCTAATCATGATGTCTGTGTGCTTAATTATGTGAATGACATGATTTCTCGTGGTAAGAAATCAAAGGAAAACGTTTCAAATATTACAAAACAAACGAAACTCAAGCCATAGGTCAAGAAACCTCAGAAAATAGGGTCTAACAAAAGACTTGCTTCACCTAAGCCTAGTAAACCTAGATCTTGCCTTAGGTTGTCACCAACTAGAAGAATTTTTGACCTTAAAGGAAAAATAATTGCAACTAGCGAATCCGAGTGTCAATCTGATTGCTCAAATGGTAATACTGTATGTAATT
>BQNB010010785.1:17555-77549 GCA_026074375.1 Tanacetum coccineum | reverse complement strand
AGGCCTTATATCACTATACTTTGTCTTTACTATCTTCCAAAGAGCTTCCAAGTCTTCTCTGTCTATTCCTTGTAGCATCCTTATCATTGAAGAGTATCTCTTGGAACTTCCATCTGCTCTTATCAACTGATTATGTATCATCATACCTTCTTTAAGAAGCTTGTAATTAGTAAGCACTGGTAATTTGGTAGCAAGCGGTATAGCATCAATTGCTATATCTTCATCCTTTTTAATCGCCAAAAGCTTCTTTAGCTCAACTTCATCAATTTCATCAACTTCCTTAACTTTATCTGACTCTTTTTCTTTCTCTACTTTCTGCTCTTTCATAGCTCTTTTCCTTCCAAGCATCTTCTTTCTGCTGCCTTTAGCTGTTTCCTCACTACCTTCTACCTTCTTTTCTTTGCTTTCTTGTACCTCAGAACCCATAGCCACAAACGTATTTACCCTTTTCATTTCCTTATCAAGCAACTTTTAAATTTCATCAAAACTCTTTCCCTTTAGTTGTTTGTATGTGTATCCACCCATGTGCTTAAGATAGGTAGACATTTTAGTTCTCTTTTGTGCCTTGGTAGGAGGTTTGTTTCTCTTTTCTTGTGCTCTGAGTGCATCAAAATGTTTTCTTCTTTTCTCCATTAGTTCCATAAATAGTTTTCCTTTTTCCTCATCTGTCAACTCCTCTCTTTCTTTTGATTGGAGTCTTTTAGCCAGCAATCTATCAGCCTCCATCATAGCTTGTGTATTTTCCCATAACTTAATCAATGCTATGTTAGCTTCTTCTTCTTGTTTCCTTGCTAGCTTTTGTTCTTCTATTAATTCAGCATCCAACTTAGCTTGAATATCTCTTGCAATTTGTTCATCAAGAGCAATTTGATCTTTTCTTTTTAAAGGAAAATTTGGCTCAATCATAATACATTTTCCTTTATCTTTAGAAATTAAAGGTTGTGCCTCTTGTGGAGCTCTGAACTCACTTTTAAGCACATTTATTTAATAGTCTTTACAAGCTACTTCTCTTTTAAGAACTGCAACTTCTTCACTAAAAAGAACATCATTCTTCCTATATGTGATTAGTTGAGCTTCTACTATTGCTAAACCTCTTTTATAAGTAGCTGCAATAAATTTAGCTTGATTAAGCTTAACTATCAAATCATCACATTGTTTCTTAAGAGTTTCATAGTTTTTCAAACATGTTTTAGAGCAAGTTTTATCAGTGTATACCTCTGAGTCTGAAAATGCCATTAGAGCCATGTTTGTCTGAACTTGTTCTTCTGCCATGTCACTCCAATCAAAGCCTACACCATCTATAGCCAACATTTCCTTTGAAGAAGTATCTTCATTGTTTCCTTGCTTCCTGGTGTTGTCTTGATTTCTAAACTGGCCTTCCTTGCTTCTTGGTGCTCTACACTCTCTGGCAAAGTGGACGCCTAGGTTTGGTAGTTTTAGCCTTAAGGTAATCAAGGTTTTCCTTGATCCCTGTTACATTTCATTGATGTAACCTTATTGTTCTGATCAAATAATATTGGGGCTTGGAATGTTTGGTAAAACCTTGTTATGATAATATTGATTCTATGTTTGAATATTCCGCCTATGTTATCATTATCCTAGATTAGTTCTTAACAAACTAGAGCAACAATGATCATTATGGTTTCCATAATTAATATCAGATCCTCGTGGCTCTTGATCTAGGATCTATAAGGTTTTTCAATTGTTCATATGCAAAAATAACGTTTTAGGCAAATTCGGTAAATCTATGGTTTATGATTTTCGGTGCTTAATCGAATTCGGTGAATTAGGGTTTTCACCAAACCCTAATTCGATTCAAGCAGCAAGTTGTGATATATATCAAAGGTTTTCTTTAAAACCATAATTATGGATTTGATTTGTTACAAGGCAACAAGGTTTCCACAATTGATGGTAAACGGCTGCTTGGATTGTGGTGCTTGGATTGTGGTTATCAATTCATGGTAAACGACTAGTGATAAAGGTTTAGGGTTTACTCAAAACTCTAATTAAATTTAATATACATGATTGTTGAGTTTTGATGATTGTCCAGTCAATATAGCATAATGATACTTGATTGTGATTTGTGCACAAAAGAAGATACATAGGACGTGTGTGCTTGGATTGATGATAAACCCTAATTTGAAACTAGGGTTTCTAACTCTAAATCAGAAGACGCAAGAAGGTTTCTTAGACAGAAGAAAAAGCAGCAAATACCTTCATGTTTTAGGGTTTTCGTCTAATGTATACCAGGTTCGGTTTCATGGATAACTTGAAGATGATGATCAAGTATCAGAAACAAAAATAGTCAGTTGTTATAGACGAAGGAGACACAGATCACAGTTGCTTACTCCTGCCAAAATCAGAAGAACAGAACCAGAATTGATAGTTCATTGATCCTTGTTTGCTAAAAGTAAACCCTAATGGTTTAGGGTTTTCTAGTTCGTTCTGTTATGAAGAAGTTATATAGAGTTTGTGCTTGGCTGTTGATGCCTTATGTAGCTCGTATTATTTGGATATGGCTGTGTGGTGATACAACAGGCATTTTTGTATTTGTATTATCATAGTAGGCTATGGTGTTGATTTGTTTTGTGAAGCAACAGGTTGTCGTATAATGGTGTATGTTAGCAGATTTGGACGTAGGCTGGTACTATCCAAAATATGGCTGTGTATATATGAGAAAAAGAAGCAGCTTCATGATCGTGATGTTCTTTGTTGATGTGAGCAGTAGTATGAGTTAATAAAAGAAAACCTTTGATATATATCACAACTTGCTGCTTGAATCGAATTAGGGTTTGGTGAAAACCCTAATTCACCGAATTCGATTAAGCACCGAAAATCATAAACCATAGATTTACCGAATTTGCCTAAAACGTTATTTTTGCATATGAACAATTGAAAAACCTTATAGATCCTAGATCAAGAGCCACGAGGATCTGATATTAATTATGGAAACCATAATGATCATTGTTGCTCTAGTTTGTTAAGAACTAATCTAGGATAATGATAACATACGCGGAATATTCAAACATTGAATCAATATTATCATAACAAGGTTTTACCAAACATTCCAAGCCCCAATATTATTTGATCAGAACAATACGGTTACATCAATGAACTATAACAGGGATCAAGAAAAACCTTGATTACCTTGAGGCTAAAACTACCAAACCTAGGCGTCCACTTAGAGAACTTGACGCCTAGAACACACACACACTTTTCTGGTGTTTACATCTTTGACACACAGAAAACTATATCTAGGGATCTCTTTATATAGTAAAATCCATCTAGATTCACAAGAGAAAACATAATTGTATAAGGAAACTAAGTCTTTTAATTCTTTAATAAACTTTATCTTTATCTTTAAGAATTATATCTTTTGGAATCTTTTATCTTTTGTAAAATAAACTCCACCAGCTTGTAGAAATCCATAATGCTAGATTCAGTCCTTATGTTTCATTCTTGTTTTGTCTTATCAACTCAAATATAATTCCCAACATGCCTAAAAGATGGTACAAAATGCCTTAATATTTTGGAGGGAAATGGTTAAATTTAAATTTCATGTATTGATAACTTATACACATGCCTTATTATCTTGTACATTTGGTTTATATGTAAACATTACATACAGTTAGGGTTTTATATATAAACGTTAACGTTTAAAATCTGTTTTAATATAACGTTATGGAAAGTACGTTAAATAGATAACGTATGGATAAAATGATAATTAAAACATATTGCTTGACATATTATAACGTTTACTTGACATAAACGTTGATGAAATTGGCATTGGTAGGTTGCGTAAGCTCGTTTACTTTTGTAATGTAAGTTATTTTACATTATGGATGGAATAAAGCAAGAATCTCTCCATAAAAATGGTTGCATCTAATTTAATAGATGGATATTACACTGAGGAAAATTACATCTAATTTAATAGATTGATAATTACATAGATGCAAATTGTAGGTTGTTATATAACACATATAGTATGGAATTAGTTAAGAGTTTTAGAGAGAGAAAGAGGTGGTTGGATGAACACATAGAGAGAGAAACAAAGAAGAGAATATTAGATTAAGTATGTGTGTAAAATGAACAACCAACACCCTCTCCATGTGTGGACAGGGTATATATACCTTAAGCTATAACCGGCTATGGGCTAAGTTATGGGCTTTCCATGTATCTTTGGCCCGGTTAGCTAACTAACATTACATATGATTAATTTACAAGCTATGACTAACTATATTGGAAGTGACCGACACTTTTTGTATTCCTAACAATCTCCCCTTAAGGGAGGTCACTCCAATTTACAAGAAACTTAAACCTAGCATATTATGCTTTGACTTTAGTCTTGGGCTCGTAGTCTTTAACTTCAATCTTTAACTTGTGATATGTTGTAGTGATCATAGACTTCAGGCTTGAGCTTGTTCTAATAGGCTTGACTTGTATGTGAATCTTAAGCTTCTTTAAGATCATCAACCAAGCATAATCTCTTATCATCATCTTATGATCTTTAGCCTTCTTGTGATCTTGTGACTTCTGGACCAACATGCTCATATTGTTCTTGATGTTGAAAGCTTGTGTAACCATCTTTCTTGATATTCTTTAACTTTAACACTTTGTCACTTTATGGAGGACGTACGGTATCAATCTTAATACTTTGTCACTTCAAGAAAGACGTACGGTATTAGAGTAGCTGAAGTCTTGAAACATGTACTTGAGCTTTCATGATGTCTTTATATATGTCGGTCGAGTATGAAGATGTGGTATTGGCTTCGACATGTCCTCGGGAAACTGCTACCACCATTAGGAAATCTGCATAAATGGGTTACTGATAAACAACATATATGGATGAAAGTGGCTTTGTCACTTCATCGAATACGGTTGTAAAAACCATGGTTCCCCGTTATTCAGTATAAATATTGTCTGTGATCAGGTAGAATTCCGAAGAATCTCCTTGATAGGGTTTTGCAGCTGCACTAGACGTTCTTATTATTGGAGCGTCTCAAAGCAGACAACACGGTAAGAGTAAACCGGTAAGTTACTATCTTCTCGATTAAGCCGTCAATTTGTGTTTAGCTTTCCTATATACAGATACCCTTGTGAGGCTTCCCATGGACATAAGATTGAAAATCGATTTAGAAAATCAGTCGGTGTATCAATATGCAAATAGTTTTTATGACACACCAATAGTTTTATCTTTTTATAAATTCATTCAATTCATAAGCTGGACCGAATTAATATCCAGTATCACAAGTTCGATCCGTATAGGATCTCACAAGTCACCTACTAAGAGCTTGTTTGATGTTGGCTCAAACAGGATTTCCATCTTCACTGTGAATACTTAATATCACTCGGATGTTCTGGCAAAATCACAAGGATAATGCATAGGACTCTTAATATATATCTTGTTATTCACATTATGTGAAGTAGCAAGCATGATTTTGACAAGTGTCCTAATGAGATTTATGGATGATCTCTTTTGGCTCTAGACTCAATAGTGCACTTTGGTTTTAGTGATCGGAGGCTGGAGCAGACTGCCACCTTTTCAATACCAACTAACTCGGAGTGAGAAAATTGATAGAAATGCGTGTAATCTTTGTGAGAAATGAAACAAATTTGTTTTGAGAGATTCTGAGTGGCTAGGGAGGGTTTTGCATTGCATCACTGGGTCCCTGATGTCAGTCTTCAATGTCAGCAATCATCTTTGTGATTCTTAACAGCAGATGTATTGACCCGGTGTGCACATTTGATTTTACTAATCGGAGGCTGGAGCAAACTACCACCTTTTCAATACCAACTAGCTCAGAATGAGAAAGTCGATAGAAATGTGTTTAATCTCCGTGAGAAATGAAACAAGAGTCTTTTGAGAGACCTTGAGTGGCTGGGAAGGGTTATGCATTGTGTCACTAGGTCCATGACGACTGTCTTCAATACCAGACAACAGCTTAGTGTTTCTGACAGTTTAGGTATTGACCATGTTTCTTCCTAAGTGTAAGGAGGGCTTCTTTCGTTTCACCCTTTATCTTAACTTTTCTTTTTAATTCTTCAACCCCTTCAGCGCTTTCCAAGACTTCATAACTAGTACCTTGTTGGGTTTGTTCCAGTACTAGCTCCATCTCAGTCGGCACATTTCTCTTAATCTCACTTTACTCTTTTTTTCATACCTAAGGACTTCTATACTATCTAGTGGAATATCCCTAGGTAGATCCCTCCGGTTCTGGCTAGATCAAGGGAATGGATACCAAAACTTAACCACCTTATAACTCCAATACAGTAATTTAAATGGTCGGTCTTTGGTACTTCCATATTTCAGTCATCACTTAACCAATTGCTCCCCCTTCATATGTGCATCGATTAATCGAAAGAGTTTAGCACATATATGGGAAAGCATACAGTTGAGATCATAAAAATAACATTATTAGCCATATATTTTAATCACATTTTCTCCCCTTATCAAAAATGTCAAACCCCTTGATATTTTAGATATCAATTTATTTAAATATTCATGGTTTTAGGGAAAAGATGTCCAATTATTAACAAGCCTTTTATTGGAACATATTAATGCTCCCCCTCAAATTATGAGGGAATTATACGGTGTTTGAGTATGTTAATTTGAAAAAATTTGAATTTATTAAGAAATTCTTGAAAATTCATACTCAAACACAATATATGCCTACTTTTTAAGTCTACACTACATATATACATATTCACAAATTTATAAAATATACGAAATGACCTTATGATGACGAACACAATATGACAAAGTCATATTGTTCATTGAAGTAGCCGGAGGTCAGTTCCGTAGTGCCTTCCACCAACAAACTTTTCAAGACTCCTCATCAACCTTCTTTCTTTCAACTGCTTGTCAATCGCCTTGATCATGATATTAGCTCTTTTCTTCTCCAAAGTAATCGATCTTCTCTTTGGCAGGTACTCCATTCGGATATTCTTTGTAATGTCATCCAGCGAAGTTCGAAGCCCAGTTAATGTCCTATCACTAAACTTGTAGAGTTCATCTAATCGCATCAACTTGTTTCTCCCTTTGTTGTCAACATATATGAATCCTTGAGGGTCTTGATATGGAGTATATGGGTCTCTTTTTCTGATGCTGGATTTGGTAGTTTGTTGCTTGGTGACGTTGATCTTTTTCTGGTAACTTTCGACTCCGAGTTAAAGATCTTCGACTCGCTTCTGAATAATCAAGCTTCTAGTGAACATTCTTAATGCTATTGCAAAGTCTGAAACGTCATTGCCCGAGATATTTGTGAGCCGATTCTAAACAACAAGGAGAAGCATGTCCTCGATGTCATTAATACAAAGACGTGGAAAGGCGCCTTCCTTGAATCTGTAAAGGTCGTTATCGGCTCGTCTCACTACAATCTATTTCAGATACCCACACCCATGTTTTCTCATTACCTCAACCTGAGTTACCGCTAGAATATGTTTCGTAGAATATACATCATGTCTTGATTACAGGCCCTGTGCATATCCATAGAAGGTCTTACGTTGTTCTCTCCAATGTGAGATTCCTTATAATGCATGTTTATCATAGGCAACTTTAACAGGAACCCATATATTTGGAACCATGTCTTCAATGCCTAGAAGATCATATTGAACAGCCTTTGTCTTCGTTAAAGAAGTCGTGTAGGTCATAGTCGAAATTCCTCCTTGCAGATACTTGAGATCGTTGTTTTGAAGAAATAGTCAACTGGTACTTTTTGACAATTTCCACTCATAACTAAAGGAAGGGGTTTGGTAAGATCAAATGGATAGTCATCGCCTTTTAAATTTTCCCAATTAAGTTTCTCCGATAGAGCCTTGAAACATTCTTCAAAGTCATATTCTAACTCATCATAATTGGAACGTGCGCCTTTAAGAAGTTTGATAGCTGGCCCTAACAGGGTTTCTTGAGTCAGATTGGTGATCTTTAGGTCGTTCATGATGTATGCAGAGAAGTCTATAGGAGTGCTCATCAATTCATCTAAGGTCTTTGACGGTTTATCAACAAAAGATGCAAGAGTCATTAACTAGCTTTGAGTTTGTCCTTGTTGTAGAGTCTTGCCAACATTATAATCAGGATTAGTGGGTTCTTAAGGTTGTGTAGGTTCGGTGAACCAGTCACGTTTAGATACAGTTTCTTTCATGGGTTCATCATCATCATTACCCAGATTCCCTTCTTGATCTTGTGGCAAATCTGAATCTACAACCTCAAACTCTGGTTCCTCTGATTGAACAGACTTTCCAGAAGATTTTGGCTGAGACTTGGTGCCTTTGGATGAGCTAGATTGTGATTCTTTAGCTTTAGGACCTTTTGTTGGTTCTGCATCTTTGCTAGTCTTCATCTTCTTCAACCCTCGGTCTGATCTAGCGAAAAGGGTCTTCATCTTTATCTTTGTCTTTTCGGCTTCTCTTCAACGAATACACTTTATCATAAGTGGAGAAGAGAGTCTTGTAAAGATCATAAGATTTTATCAATCCTTCATAGCATTCTCTATGTTCAGGAGCTGCCAGATATGATTCAGTTTTATCCATTTTGTCAATAAGAATCTTCGTTAACTCAAATTCTGTAAGTAAAGAAGCAGCTTCATGATGAGATAAGCAAGAAAGGACGAGCACCGGGACGACGCTCCCTTAAGGTGGGTGGAATGTAACAACTCGAGTTTCACGACGCGTATGACGATCGCGAATTCGACTTCATAATTATTATTTTGTAAATTCGTGTAAGCGAACTCGGATATTTAAATTTTTATTGTCGTAAATAAATATGTTGTATTAGTTTTGAAAGAGATAAAAGGATGGAGGACTAAAATAAGCAAGTGGTCAAAGTGTGTTTCTATAAATAGCACACCACTACACACCTTACAAAGTTTATAAAAAAAAATTCTCTCTTCCCCTCCCTAGCTCATTTCCGGCCGAACATCACACACACAAACATCCATTTTCTGATCAATTTAGCCACATGCAATACGATCCAAGTATACCATATTAATTCTTGTTTAAACTGCTACGTTTCCCACTAATAAAAACCCACATGCACCAAGTTTTCAAGAAGTTAGATTTCTAGTGTGTTCTTGACATTTTTGAATATAAGAGGGCGTTTAGATTGGTTAGATTGTTGTGTTATTGAAGAGGTTTAATTGAGAAAGGTCATTTGGTTTGGTCTTATGGTTCGTCCGAATTCAAAAAGGCAAGGGGGGAAACGAGATCGAGACTTATTATTGCCTGGTGAGCATTCCGTTATATTTTATTTCATTTGTTTCATTTGTTTGAATTGATATTTATAGTTACATGTGATGAAATCGATTAGATCTTGCGCCGTCTAGTTAGTGGATGTTATAAAATGATTGAGCGAGTTAGATATTGTTTGTAGGTCATATTAGATGTGTCGTAAGTGAACTCTTGGGTTAAAAATGAGTTTTGGGCGCGTTTTGTAAGTAATAAAAACGAGCAGAAACTTTGGCGTGCATTTTGAGGTCCGAGATTTTTGTAAAATCTTATTTTTGATTAGATAATATGGTAGAGGGTATTTTTATAAGCGTTTCGATAATTTGAACGTCCCGTAACTCCTAATAACGAAGAAGTTACGGCAAAAACAAGTTTGAAAATTTTAAGAATTTCCAAACAGCTATTTTTAGTAAATTGCTTGCTGATCTGATTTTCGACAGCCATTTTGGGCACTTTCGAGTCCGTTTCGGCCTTCCGGCAAAACACGAAAGTTGTCCGGAATAATGTTTTCTCTAAAATGTCTTATTAGTCAAAGTCACAAAAACGTGATATAGCCAGTCAAAACCGATGGTCAAACTGCTGCGTTTTTATTAAAAATACAAGTTACAACAGATTCTTGCATGGGCATTTTCGTTTTTCTGTCGAGGCTTTCAGGTCTTCAGCGCTAAACTAAAAACGTTGTCCGGAATATCGTTTCCATAAACTTTTATTTCTTTGTCGAATGTGAAATGTTCTATAAGGGTCGTATGGATGGGGTAGATTTAGGTACAAAATAATATAGTATAACAAGTTAAACAAGTCTAGCGTTGACTTTGAAAGTCAAAGGCTAAATACTAACTTGTGGATGATTTAAAATGTATTATTCTAGAGTAAGATATTTTAAACTTAGCGTTCCTGACGAACGAGGTAGGGTCTCTAAAAAAATAGAAACTTTCGTAAATAATCGAAAAAAATAATATCGATATGAGTATTCTGATAATACATTGAATGTCGAGGGTTGACGAGATAAACTAATATTATCACTAATATCTTTTGATAACGAGCATATAATATGGTACTTTCCAAAAATAGTACAACTTTCCAAAAGTACAGTTCTTAAAATAGAAGTGTCTGATTAAGCCGATGTATGATGTAAATAAAGTCGATCGCAACCTACTTCGTGGGTGGGTTTTCGGATTTAGCGCAAGTGGATTTCTCATCAATGTATGAAATTATAAATATATATATAACTATATGATTTTGTTGATGATACGCTGTAAGCATCGTGATTACTTTTCGGTATTGTTTCAGCGACATACAATTATAGGTCGTGATCGTGTTCGTTGATTTTCGTGGATTTTTCATTATTTTATCTTGGAATCTATTTGATCAAGGTGAGTTCATTCGCCTCGCTATTATAAGTTTTAATTGTTTATTATGCGAGGGGGTTTTATTGTTGTTTTGTGAAAATTGAACGCAAAACTGTTTTGATACTTGATATGATTCTTCACTATGAGTATATGCTTTTTGCTGTGGGACCGTTAGTTGATGTGTTGGTGAACGTAATGCTTTAAATAGATTATAGGGTTTGACAACCTGTCCGAGGTTTGAATCCGTTGGGACCACTTGTCCAACGGACATTTTGTAGTTAGTTAATTAGGAGATGGTGGCATACTTCTCGCGACATTAATTTTGTCTGCTGGATGAATTTGTTAAGTATCGGTACACGGGCTCTTTTTGATGGCAATTCCTGTTTTTATAACTTGAACATAGAGCAATGTTATACGTTTTGTCTGAACATAAAATATGGTTCTAACTATTATTGTAAAACTCTATGAATTCACTCACGTTTTGTTGATCTTATTTAAGCATGTATATCTCAGGCTTAATTGTATTGATAGCGTGGATGAACCGGACGGGCTAACACGGGACGGTGCTCGTGAGTAGTCATAAACTAATAAATGTTTTAGAAACAAGTCGTGTTGTGACTTTTAGAAATAATTTTTATTTTAGTATTTGGGAACTATGTAACTTTGATCTTTATAATAAATAAAATTGTGTTTTATAAAAGTATCTTTGAACGTTTACTGGGACTCGTGTGCATGTATTATGAAGTAGCACCCCAATCGTTGTATTCTGCTGCGTATCACATTTTGGGGGTGTTACAGGATTCCAACCCTTGTGCATACGCATAGAAGGTCTTACGTTGTTCTCTCCAATGAGAAATACCCCATTTTACATGTTGATCAAAGGCAACTTTAACCGGACTCCATATGTTTGGTAACATGTCTACAAATGTTGGACGACATATAAGCGGCTGTGTCTTTGTTAAGGAAAGTGTATACGGTCTGGTCGAGATTCTCCTTGCAGATACTTAAGATCGTTGTTAAAGAAGTAGTCAACCGATACCATTTGACGATTCCCATTCATGATTAAAGGAAGAGGTTTGGTAAGATCAAATGGATAATCACTGTCTTTAGGGTTGTTCCAATCAAGTTTCTCTGACAGAGCTTTATAACATTCTTTAAAGTCATATTCTAACTCAGCAAAATTGGTACGTGTGCCTTTGAGAAGTTTGAATGCTGGCCCTAACAGGGTTTCTTGAGTCAGATTGGATATCTTCAGGCCATTCATGATGTATGCAGAGAAGTTATCGGATGCTTTTCAATTCTCAAAGGTCTTTGCGGTTTATCAACTGGTAGATGCAAGAGTTCATTAACAGCTTTGAGTAGGTCCCTGTTATGGTGTCTTTCCCATCATTCAATCCAGATCAGTGGGTTTTAGTGGTGTTTAGTTTGGTAAACCGAATCTGTTTAAGACTGCGACCTTTCTTTGGGTTCTTCATCATCAATACCGGGTTCTCTCTTGATTTGTGGATATCAGAATCTGCAACCACAAACTTGGTCCTTCTGATGAAAGATTTCCGAAGAATTTGATTGAGTTTGTCGCCTTTGATGAGCCAGATGTGATTCTTTCGCTTTTTGGACCTTTTGGTTGGTTCTGCATCTTGTAGTCTGCTCTTCTTCAACCTCGGTTGATCCAACAAACATGGTCGTTTCATCTTATTCTTCATTTTTCGGCTTCTCTTCAACAAATACACTTTATCATAAGTGGAGAAGAGACTCTTATCGAGGTCATAAGACTTGATCAATCCATCATAGCATTCTCTGTGTTCAGGAGCTGCTAGATATGATTCACTTTTATCCATTTTGTCGATAAGAATCTTCTTTAATCAACTTTATAATTAACAGAGCAGCTTCATATGAAGGACTGTGGTTGAGAGATTCCTTGCTAGAATGCATGCTAAGTCTTAGTAACATGTTTTGGAATCACCGGGAGGAGCAAAGTTAGACTCTTCTTTGGTAGCTGAGGTAGTTGATCTTGACTTGCTCATGTGATCCTTGGCAGTGATTGATGCCGAAAGGTAGTTCATGAATTCATCTCTGGGGGCTCCTAATCTTGCATCTAGATGTTCATCTACTAGAGCAGTTACTTGAGTTTTAAGAGGATCGTCCTTTTTTAGTTCAACAATTTCTTTTTCCAATGCTGTGACTCTGTTTTCGAATTAGAAGACTGATGCGAAATCAAGAAGTGTAGATGGAGGATTTGTTGCTTCAGTTGTTGGTGGTGGAGTTGGTGTTGATTGTGGTAGTAGAGGAGTGAAGGATGGTATTGATTGTGGGATGATGGTGAAGTATATTGGTGAAGATTCAATGATAATCGAGACAGGTAATGTAAGGAGTGTGGGAGTTTGCTTGCTTGGTACTTCATGATGGACGTGAACATCTATTGGAGAAACAATTTCTGCATCTGTATGGGGAATATTTGAGAAATTTAAGAATTTGGATGCCAAGTCGGATGAGTGAGAAGAGCTGGTAACTGGAACTTCAGTCTTCTGTGGAACAGTAGAAAGTGTCACATAAGCATCTTCTACGACTTGATTGAGCGTGATCTCTGGATTTTCATTCCCTTGTTGGATGTTAGTCATTTCAGCATCGGCACCCTCCTTTTGATTAAACCCTTCATCAGTAGTAACTGGTTTATTCAGCCGTATATCCACATCATCGTATAGCTGACTGGTAGTATAATCTATCTCTTAATCTTCATCTCCTTCAGCTTTATCTTAAATCTTGTTTCTCTTCTATTTCCGTATCATTGGACGAGGTTTTAAAAAACTCGTTCTCCTCTTCTTCTTCATCATATCCTATCTCTTCTTAATTTTCTTCTTGATCAGACTCGGAACCCGATTCATTCTCATCAGTTTCATGCTCGGAATCTGACCCTTTTACACTGTCAGATTGGGTATTGTCATCATTACTGTCTCTTTCTTGATTACTTCTTTAACTTCTAGAGTCTTGTTTATTATTGTTGTCATCTTTGTCCTTTTCCCAAGATTCAGGTTCACTTTCAGTTGATACTTCTTCCGTCACATAGGGAACCGCTGGTTTAACAGAAGTTCCTTCATTTGTAACAGAAGGTTTAATCTTTGCAGCACTTGGAGAAGTTTTGGTAACAATACCAGAACCACTTAGATGAGTCTTGTGAAAGTCCCTCAAACTCTTCTTGCGAACTTCTTCATACTGAGCTTCTTCAGTTAATGCCACTTCAGATATAAGCTCAATTCCTTTGCCACTAGCAACATCCACCTTTTCCTTCATTTCAGATGATGACTCCATAGGAGTATCTCTTATAACCACTTCTAAAGTATGTTTTCTTGTAGTCTTCTTGGCAGGAACCTTTTTCTTTGCAGATTTAGGTTCTTCATCCACAAGGACTAGATTCAAATTAAGGTCCTTCTTAGATGGAGAAGCTTTCTTGAATTTCCTTGCAATCTTGGGAGGTGTAGCTCCTGTAGCAAAACCAAGGTAAGTCTTATAAGCTTTGGTTTCCTTTATCTCAGGACTGGTCAATGATTCAGGAAGTATAGCACCATAGATTTGAGTTGCTTCTTTTGCAGAGACAAATCTTAGAGTGTTTATCAGATAGTCATCATTGTAAGTGTGCATCAAGATCTTGTTTCTCCAGGAGATTTGTGGTTCCTTTAAACTGAATGGATCTTTGCAACCAATAAAGGATGATAGTCAAGATGTATAAATACAACTGACTATGTAGAAACAATGATTATGAATACTATATGTTAATGCGGAATCTTAACAACCAAGGCATTTGCAGGAGTCTCCACTGGTACAACCCTTCTCGTATTATCTCCATTTCTATTCCCCTGATTCCTTGGTGCCCTGTATTCTGTAGCAAAGTGACCTCTCATGTGGCAGTTGTAACATTCAACCTTTGTCTTATCAAAGCTAACAGTTTCTTTGCCATTGAAATTTAGATTCTTTCCTGTCTTCTTTAAGAATTTATTCACCCTCATAGTAAGCATGGCCACCTACCATTTGAGATCTATCTCTTCAAGATCATCAGTATCAATCTGCTCCAGATCTTCATTGTCTAATTATGGACTATTAGATTGATTGGCAAACAAGGAAAACATGACATCATCAGCATAAGTTAAGAGGAAGCTTAGTCCCTATGCACTAGCAGAAGAAACTTCATGATCAGTTATTAACAACTTCATTAGTACTGCTAGAGTGTTTTCTGAAGATACAAAAAGCCACAATTTGAGAGTTTGACTGAAGGCTAGATAGAACTTTAAATCTCAGCATCATACACCTTTAAATTTTCTGTACAAACATCAATACTCAACGTTCTAGAGTACCAAAAAAAATATTTTTTTACGCATGATCAAGGTTATGAGTGTTCCAACTGATGTAACTTCTCAGCAAACTTCAGAATTTGCATCTTCCTAAGAGATAACTTCACCATGAATTTCCAATTGGCTGATGAGTTTCTAAAACCTATCATAGGTTTATCCAGTCCTTCAGATCTTGATGCAGCAAAATTCTCATATTGCTGCTTCAGAATGGTTTTTTGCATTTTATTTGATTCTTTTTTGTCTTTAAACCTGGCCTTGATTGCTTCCCATAAGGTCTTTGCATCGTTGATTCCATGAAACTTCAATAGGTGCTCATCAAGAATGGCCAACAACAGAGTGCTTTTTGCTTTCAATTCATTCTTTCTTGCTAGCTTTTGTTCAGCAGTTTTAGGAGGAATGGGACCTTCAGTACCAGCACTAGCTGATGCAATTGCAGCAGGTGCATCACCATTCACAATAACCTCCCAAAGAGCATAATCAGTGTGAGTAAGATATTGCTCCATTCTCATGCTCCAGAGATCATAGTCTCCTGTTTTGAGCATAGGAAGTTTTAGTGCAGACAATGTTTGGGTTGATTCTGACTGTGATTCCATCTTCTCTTTGAATATGAGATCTTGTGTAGATATAGTGTTCTTCTTATTCAAAGTTTCTCAACAAGCTCTGATACCACTTGTTGATCCCTTTTGAACAGATCTTACTTAGCTTGTTAAAGCTTAGGTGTGTTGGATAGATCCAAGACAACTATAATAGAAACTAAGATTGTGAATACTAAAAACTATTCGAAAAAAAAAAAAAAAAAAAAAAAAAAAAAGAAAAAAAAAAAAAAAAAAAAAAAAAAAAAAAAAAAAGAATAAAAAAAAAAAAAAAAAAAAACAAGAAAAAAGAAAAAAAAAAAAAAAAAAAAAAAAAAAAAAAAAAAATTAAATAAAAAAAAAAAAAAAAAAATAAAAAAAAAAAAAAAAAAAAAAAAAAAAAATAAAAAAAAAAAAAAAAAAAAAAAAAAAAAAAAAAAAAAAAAAAAAAAAAGTAAAAAAAAAAAAAAAAAAAAAAAAAAAAAAAAAAAAAAAAAGAATCTAGTTTGGCAATTTTAACTTAAAAAAAAGAACAATGAAACAGTAAAACAAGATCTTGCTAAACTTTCAATATATTAAACACAATCAAAGTTACATAATAACCTTGAAACTAACTATATTTGCTATGAAAACTATATAAAACTTGATATCTAGATCTAATGCCGTAGGGTTCCATTTATACACCAATGAAACCCTAATGGGTTTACAAAACGCGTCAATATATCAATGCATATCTTATTCCTAATATATCTCATGCATATTATTTTAGCAGTACTAACTATTATAACTAACAGTACTAATAAACTAGCAGAATGAGACCATTGTGCAAAGTTATGAAGATATTGTATAAAGTTATGAAGAAATAATATTCTTAGAGACCATTGTTTAACTTACAATGTCTGAGAAATAAGTGAGACCGTTGTGTAATTTACAATGTCTGACGAGTAGAATGAGACCATTGTGCAACCCACAATGTCTAAATAAAATAACTGAGGCCATTGTGCAACTCACAATGCCTAAATAAAATAAAACGATCTGGTTTTTATATAAATAACTCTTATATAAACAAACGCGTGATATACGCAGAGGGAGCGAGCATATATATATCTTACATATATGACATGTAAATACTTAATGCAACACGTATTGTAAGTACTTAAGCAAGTAGCGTGTATGCACTTTGAAAATGTTTGTTGTGATGCAATATTTGTAAAAACGGTTATAGTTTAGGGTAAAATATGCAACCTAGTTCTCTATAACCAGTGCTCTGATACCATCTGTAACACCCCCAAAAATCACAACGCAACGGAATACCACTTGGGGTGCTACTTCATAATACACAGCGCTAGATACAAGAGAACGACCTCTAATGTGTCGTTTGTAAAACAATCTCGTTGATTTTCCGAAATCAAAATAATAGTTGTCCATAATTTATATAATTCTAAGATTTTCCACTTCACAAAATCAACTCGCGTGTTTCAAATATATACATATATATTTAAACAAGATTAAATAGGAAATAATATAATAAGAATATATTTATTTAACCATTTAACCACCATTTCTTCCGGTTTATAATTTATAAATCTCGGTATATTTTTATGAAACCTTGCGATATATTTATTAACCGATTTATATAAATTCAAAACGCAACATAAAGGTTGTTTCAACTCACCCAAACACACCTATACGTTATTCATGCTAAAGCCGCGCCCCCATACGCCCACCCCGCACACCCGCAAGCAAAAATACACGCGACCAAGCTAAAACCAAACGCGTCCTTAATGAAATTCTGCTGTCCCAAACGCACCCTATTCGTTGAAACTGCCCAAACCAATCACCTCCTTATGTTGAACAGTTAACCCAAACGCACCCTTAAAATTTTCTGTTAACCCAAACACACACCTTAGCAATTTCTGTTATGCCAAACGCTCCCTAAGTGGTCTTAACCATATAAACAAACGCATCCTAGTGAATATGTTAAACCAAACACACCCTAATGGTTGTAAACAACACTAAACACAGCCCTCGGCTGTTTTAACAAAACCAACATGCACCCTTGTGATGGCGTCGGCTGCCAAACGCACCCTGGTGGTGGGTTGGCTGCCAAACGCACCCGTGGTGCAAATAACCACAACCAACGAACTCTTGTCGTGGTGGTTTTCCACCAAAATGAACACCCCTAGCTGCTTACATGAACCGGACGCACCCTAATCGGAGCTGCCATCAACCGAACGCACCCTTGTGCGGTGAAACACAAACCAACGCACCCCTCGATGCTATTTAAATCAAACCAAACGGACTCCCCTAACTGCTATTAAGAAACCACACGCACTCCTTGGTGCTATAGAAATCAAACGCACCCTATTCGGTGGTGGAAACCCAACACATCGAAAGTGGTTTAAACCACAGAAACAAACACGCCCTTGTGGGCTGTTTTTCAGCATAGAACCAAGACGGAAACAAACCATGGCAACCGAAAACCATTTAAATACAACCACAGCCCGACACCTTGAGGGTGCGGCTGTGGTGATAACCAACCGAAGGCACCCCGACTGCTGTGGTGACGCGTCGGTGGTGATGTGGTGTTGTTATGACGATGATGATGACGAGTTGATGATGATGATGGTGATGACGGCTGAGACAGCCGGAGGGGGAGGGGGAAAAAGAGCGTGGAGGCGAGTGGGGTAGTGGGTTGGGTAGATCGGAAGAAGAGGAACACATTAGGTGTTCGCCGGAAAAATCCGCCGGAAAAGTTTTTCGGCGGCGGCGATGGCGGCCGACGGCGGCTGAGTGGTGGCCGGCGGTGGCCGGAAAAAGTGGGAGAGGGAGAGAATTATATATGTATGTGTGTAAATTTTGAGATGGAAATGAAATTTTGTAAAAGTTTTTATATTTATATTAAAACTTTTAAATCAAAGTGGCATGTGTTAATTTCTTAAGGGACTAAATGTGTAACTTGTTAAGAAACTTTTATAAAATATCGGTTCGGGACTCATTTGAGCGACTTAACGGATGATTCGAGTCACGAAACTTGCGCCATTGTTTTCCAAATCATTTTTCTGATAAAAATGAGTATTCACTCGACTAATTTTCGTAAACGTTTTATAAAATTTATTTAAAACGTTTATTATTTATTTTGTATATTACTGATAAACTTTGTCCGGAAAATTAAAAATGAATTTTTAACCCGAATATTCGCGTTTTTCAACAAACGCTTTTAATTAAAATGCTAAGAAATTTATTAAATATTTTTATTTAATACAAGGTGATAATTAAATATAATTTAATTATTTTCTGCGTTTCTAAAATTTTGCGAGGCATTTCAGTCACCTTCTGACTGTTTTCGGGTCTCGGTCAAAACTAAAAAGTTGTCAGGAGTGTCGTTTTACATCAAATTGCTTTAGAGTCCGAATAATGAAAACGTGGTTTAGCTACTCGTTTTTGATAAATCAACCTAGGAATAACTTATATCTCCTTTAAAATTCCGAAAATTCTCGGATGTTACAGCTAGCACTCAGGGTGCTGCTGGTAGTTCAACAACTGTTGAAAATTTAAGTGATGCTGTGATTTATTCCTTCTTTGCTATCCAACCAAGTATTCCACAGTTTGATAATGAAGATCTACAACAAATCCATCTTGATGATCTAGAAGAGATGGACTTGAGGTGGAACATTGCTATGCTGACTATGAGGGCAAGAAGATTCCTTAAGAATACTGGAAGGAAGTTGGATATGGCCAACAAAGAAAGAATTGGGTTTGATAAGTCCAAAGTGGAGTGTTTTAACTGCCACAAAATGGGACACTTTCCAAGAGAGTGCAAGCACCTAAAAACAAGCACAACGGAATAAGTAAGCCTACTGAGAAGGACTTTTGCCGTTTGAGTGAAACTACTTTCAAAATGCCTTTAAGTGCCTCCAGTGTAATGCTGCTATGATTGGAATGACCAAGCAGAAGAAGGTCCAACCAGTTTTGCTCTTATGGCTTATTCTCAAACAAATTCAAGTTCTTTTACAAACTCTGAGGTATCTAATGACTCAAATTGTTGTTCATCTTGTTTAGAATATGTAAAAGATCTAAAAGAACAAAATGAACAATTAGTTAAAGACTTAAGAACAGCTAAGATAAGTGTTGTTTCTTATAAAACTGGTTTAGAATCTGTAGAAGCTAGACTATTAGTCTTTACGAAAAATGAGTCTGTGTATGAGGAAGATATAAAACTCTTAAAAGAGAAGTAGGCATTACAGAGCTTAGGAGGAAGTTAGAATTGGCTCAAAAACAAAAAGATGAAATTCAGCTAACAGTAGAAAATTCTGAGAATTCATCTAAAAGCTTAAGCAAACTATTAGACTGTCAGATAGTTGATAAGTGCAAAACAAGTTTAGGGTATAATTCTGTTCCACCTCCCTATATAGGAAACTTTATGCCTCCAAAACCTGATTTGTCATTCTCTGGTCTAGAAGAGTTTGAACATATAGTTAGTGAGCCTACAGTTAAGAAGCCTGAAGTTGAGACTAGTGAAGCTAAGGCTAGTACAGACAAGCCTAAGGTTGTTAGGAAGAATAATGGTGCTCCAATTATTGAGGAATGGGTGTCTGATAGTGAGGATGAAGATGAGTCAAAGCCTAAGATAGAAAAGAAAACCGTCAAACCTAGTTTTGCTAACATAGAGTTTGTTAAATTTAAAAAGCAAGTAAAATCTCCTAGGAAAACAACTGTTAAACTAGGTGATCAAAATAGGTTGAACACACATAGTCCTAGAGGAAACCAAAGAAACTAGAATTCCATGATGTCTCAAAGATTAGGAAGTAATTTTGAGATGATTAACAAAGCTTGCTATAAGTGTGGAAGTTTTGATCATCTGCAGTATGATTGTGATAACCATCAGAGACAGTTTAAAAATAAAGAGATGGTAAAACCAGTGTGGAACTATACTCAAAGGGTGAATCACCAGAATTTTTCTAGAATGACTCACCCTAGTCCTAAAAGGAACATGGTTCCAAAAGCAGTATTAATGAGGTCAGGCCTAGTATCACTTACTACTGCTAGACCAGTTAATACTGCTCAACCAAAAACAACAGTGAATAGTGCAAGACCAATGACAAATGTTTTTAATAAAGCACATTCAACTGTTAGAAGGCCCATTAACAACAAAACAACAACTAAAAACAGTAATTTTAATCAGAGGGTTAATACTGTTAAGGATAAAAATGTTAATACTGCTAGGCCAAAAGCAGTAGTTAATGCTGCTAGGCCAAAAGCAGTACTTAATGCTGTTAAGGGAAAACATGTCAATGCTGTTAAGGCCTCAGCTTGTTGGGTTTGGAAACCAAAAACTAAAGTTATAGACCATGTTTCCAAACACAACAGTGCATCAATGCTATTTAAAAGATTTGATTATATTGATGCACAAGGCAGATCCAAGTCAGTGATGGCTTGGGTCCCCAAAAGAAGCTGATTTTCTTACTTAATGTGCAGGGCAATCCACAGATGGATTTACAGGACAAAGGAGTGATTGACAGTGGATGCTCAAGGCACATGACAGGGAACATGTCCTATCTTACTGACTTTGAAGAAATTGATGGAGGATATGTTGCCTTTGGAGGAAACTCTAAAGGAGGGAAAATCACAGGCAAAGGTACAATCAAAACTGGTAATTTAGACTTTGAGGATGTGTATTTTGTAAGAGAGTTAAAGTTTAACCTCTTTAGTGTCTCACAAATGTGTGACAAAAAGAATAGTGTTCTCTTTAATGACACTAAATGTATTGTTTTATCTCCAAACTTTAAGTTAACTGATGAAAGTCATGTTTTACTTAAAGTTCCTAGAAAGAACAATATGTATAGTGTTGATTTAAAGAATATTGTTCCTAAAGAAGGTTTATTTTTGTCTCTTTGCAAAAGCCACATCTGCTGGAATTAAAACTTTGCATTAGAGGCTTGGTCCATACATTTCAAAACTATGAATAAATAGGTAAGAAAAATCTTGTTAAGTTGTTTACCTTCAAACTTTTTGAAAATAATCAAACCTGTGTTGATTGTCAAAAGGGGATAACAACTTAAAGCTTCTTCGTAAGTCCAGACAACAGTTCAATCAGCCAACCTTTAATATGTTGCACATGGATTTGTTCGTCAAACATTTGTTAAAAAACTGTAATGAATAAGATGTATTGCCTAGTTGTACAGATGATTACAGTAAGGTTCGGTTGGGTTTTCTTTCTAGCTACTAAGGATGAGACTAGTGTTAATTTGTTTTTTTCCTTTTATAAAAGGGGTTCCTTTATAACTAGAGTAGTAATATAAAAGATTCAAAAGGTTATGGTAATTAGGGTGATATAATGGAACGAGTTAAGATTAAGGAGATGATTATCAGTTTTGGTTAGAGAAAGGTATTAAGAGAGAATTTAGTGTAGCCAGTATCCTCAACAAAATAGAGTAGCTGAGAGGAAAAAATAGAACACTAATGAGGTGTTGGGGAAAATGCTAGCTGGTTTAAGCTTACCTATACTTTTGGGGCTGAAGAGTTAATACTGCTTGCTATGTACAAAATAGGGTATATTAGTAAAACTAAGCCTGCATAAACAAAGACACCTTATGAACTTTTTCTTGGTAGAATCAACTTTAAGCCTTTATGAAACTATTTGGTGTGTCCTGTTAAATTCTCAATACCATCAGATCACTTAGGCAAGTTTGATGATAGGCTAAGAAGGGGGAACTCTTTGTTGGCGTTCTCAATCAATAGAAAAGAAAAAAAAAAAAAAAAAAAAAAAAAAAAAAACATATATAGAGTACATCTACAGTATATCTAGGATAGTTAAGAGACCTGCATGTCCTCAGTTTGGTGGTAAATACACCTATTTTTTGCAGGAAGTTGACCAAATGGCCTTTTTGATATTGTTTGCACTACAAAGTCAATGAATTATAAGACAGTAGTTGCAGAATGTAGGAAATCATCTAATGGTAATGCAGGTACAAAAGCATGTGATGATGCAGGTAAAGCTAGATTTGGAGACAGTACCTGGCAAAAATTACATTCTGCTACCATTGTGGACTGCTGATACACCATTCTCTCAAAGTTCAAAGAGTTCTCCTGATGCTGGATTCAAACCTTCAGGAGATAATGAAAAGAAGGTTGATGAATATCTAAGAAAAGACAGTGAATGTGATGATCAAGAAAAGGAATATAATGTTAATAGCACTAACAATGTTAATGCAGCTAGCACAAATGAAGTTAATGCTGTTAGTGCAAAAACAGGCATTGAACTTCCAGATGATCCATATATGTCTGAATTAGAAGATACTGTCTATTTAGATGATGATGAAGATGTTAGTGTAGAGGTTGACATGAACAATTTGGATAAATTTATGCCTGTCAGTCCTATTCCAACTACAAGAGTACACAAATATCATCCGGTTGAACAAATTATTAGAGACTTGAATTCAGCACCACAAACAAGAAGAATGACAAAGAAATTAAAATAACATGGTTTGTTTAGTTCTGTTCAGCAAAGAACAAACCATAAAGACTTTCAAAATTGCTTGTTTGCTTACTTTTTATCACAAGAAGAACCTAAAAAGGTAATCCATGCATTGAAGGATCCAAGCTGGATAGAGGCTAGGCAGAAAGAGCTTCTATAATTCAAGTTACAAGAAGTTTAGACTTTGGTGGAACTACCTAATGAAAAAAGATCCATTAGCACTAAATGGGTCTTCATGAATAAAAAGGATGAAAGAGGTATTGTGATTAAAAATAAAGCAAGATTGGTTGCTCAAGGGTACACACAAGAAGAAGGGATTGACTATGATGAAGTCTTTGCCCCTGTTGCAAGAATTGAAGCAATTAGGCTATTTCTAGCCTATGCCTCATTTAAAGACTTTGTGGTGTATCAGATGGATGTCAATAGTGTTTTTCTTTATGGTAAAATTGAAGAGGAAGTCTATGTTTGTCAACTACCAGGATTTGAAGATCCAGGCTTCCCTGGCAGAATATACAAAGTAGAAAAGGCACTTTATGGTCTGCATCAAGCTCCAAGAGCATGGTATGAAACATTGTGAACATTTCTGTTGGATAATAGGTTTCAAATAGGGAAAATTGACAAGACTTTGTTTAATAGAAGGGACAAAAGTGATATTCTGTTAGTTTAAGTGTATGTAGACGATATCAATTTTGGCTCTACAAAGAAATCATTATGCATTGAGTTTGAGAAGATGATGAATAAGAAGTTTCAGATGAGTTCTATTGGTAAACTCACATTCTTCTTAGGACTGCAAGTAAAGCAGAAGGAGGATGGGATTTTTATTAGTCAAGACAAGTATGTGACTGAGATTTTGAAGAAATTTGGTTTTACTGATGTCAATACAGCAAGAAAACCTATGGAAACTCAAAAGCCTCTGCTCAAGGATGAAGATGGTGAAGAAGTGGATGTTCATTTATATAGATCAATGATTGGTTCATTGATGTATCTTACTTCTTCAAGACCTGATATTATGTTTGCAGTGTGTGCCTGTGCAACATACCAAGTCAACCCAAAAGTGTCACATCTTTATGCTGTGAGAAAAAAATTTAGATACTTAAAAGGTCAACCTAAATTGGTCCTTTGGTATCCAAAAGATTCACCTTTTGATTTGGTAGCATACACTTATAGTGATTATGCTGGAGCAAGCTTGGATAGAAAGTCCACAACAAGAGGTTGTCAATTCCTTGGGTGTAGATTGATTTCATGGCAGTGCAAGAAGCAGCCTATGGTTGCTAATTCTACAACAGAGGCTGAGTATGTAGCTGATTCAAGTTGTTGTGGTCAAGTGCTTTAGATTCAAAATCAATTGCTTGATTATGGGTATAACTTTAAGCATACAAATATCTATATTGATAATAATAGTACTATATGCATAGTTAAGAACCCTGTTTTTCATTCAAAAACAAAGCACATTGAGATTAGACATCACTTTATTAGAGATTCCAATGAAAAGAAGCTAATTCAAATGATCAAGATTCATACTGAAAAGAATGTTGCAAATTTGCTTACAAAAGCATTTGATGTAAGTAGATTTCAATATTTGATTGCTAGTATTGGAATGCTCAATCTTTAAAGTCTTGATTATGAAAATGGTGAGAATAAAAACAGAAAGTGAGATGTGAGATAAAAACAGATAGAGTGATTTAGTGAGAAAAAGAATTGAGAGAATTTGTGAGCTGGAAAACAGAAAGAGAATTATGTGAGATAAAATAGACAGAGTGATTTGGTGAGTAAAAGAATTAAGAGAATTGGTGAGCTAAAAACAGAAAGAGAACTATGTAAGATAAAAATAGACAAAGTGATTTGGTGGGTAAAAGAATTGAGAGAATTTATGAGCTGAAAAACAAAAAGAGAACTGTGTGAGATAAAAATAGACAGAGTGATTTGGTGAGAACAAGAATTGAGAGAAGTGGTGAGTTGAAAAACAAAAAGAGAGTTGAATATAGCAAAAATAGACAGAGGAGAGGAAATTGTAAGCTAAAAGAATTGAGTGAAAGGCATAAAACAGAAAGAGAAAATTACTTGAGCTAAAAAGAATTGAGAGAAAGCAAAAACAGACAGAGAGAATTGTGAGCTAAAAGAATTAAGAGAAAGCAAAAACAGATAGAGAGTTTTTGTGAGTAAAAGGTTTAATTTGATAACGGACAAAAAGTGATGTTTGGAATGGAATTGGAGTTAATGTTGGTAACTCAAAGTTAATGCTGCCGGGCATAACTTACTACTGTTGGGTTAATACTGCTGGGCAAAGTTAATGCTGCTAGGCTTAAACTTACTACTGCTGTTATAAGTTAATGTTGCTAGGCTTAAACTTACTACTGTTGTTATAAGTTAATGATGCTAGGCATAAACTTACTACTGCTGTTGAAAGTTAATACTGCTAGGCATAACTTACAAATGCTGGTGAACGTTAATACTGTTGAGGGTAGTTTCATAAATACTTTGATTAAGGGTTTCATTCAATTATTTAATCGATTTCAATCTTTCATATACTCTCTAATCATAAACCCTAACTCAATTTCATCATTTATCATCAAAACCTAACACAATGACGACCCTATAATTTGCTGATACTCATAATTTAGTCGCTTTTTTGCTACACCCACTAAAAGTGAGGGGTTTGAACAAATTGTTGATTTTCTGAATGCTAGTTCTATAAGATATGCTTTAACCATTAATCCCACTATATATACTTCATGTATTGAACAATTTTGGGCCACTGTCAAGGTTAAAACGGTCAATGGAGAACAGCAGTTACAAGCCCTAGTGGATGGGAAGAAGATAATTGTTACTGAAGCATCTATTAGAAGTGACCTTCAACTGAATGACGAGGAAGGTATGGATTGCTTGCCAAATGCTACCATTTTTGAAGAACTTACAAGGATGGGGTATGAAAAACTTTTACAAAAGCTTACATTCTATAAGGCATTGTTTTCCCCACAATGGAAATTCCTTATTCATACCATTTTGCAATGCCTAAGTGCTAAGACTACTGCATGGAATGAATTTAGTAGCACTATGGCTTCTGCAATTATCTGCTTAGCTACAAACCAAAAGTTCAACTTTTCAAAGTACATATTTGAAAGTATGGTGAAGAACTTGGATAATGCTGGTAAATTCTTGATGTATCCAAGGTTTGTACAAGTCTTTTTGGATAAACAAATGGAGGGGATGTCAAGTCACAAGAGGATTTATGTTACACCCTCTCACATTAAGAAGATCTTTGGGAATATGAAGAGGGTAGGAAAAGGTTTTTCAAGAAGGGAAACACCTTTGTTTCTAACCATGGTGGTGCAAAATCAAGCTGAAATGGGTAAAGGTTCAACAATACGAACTAATCCCCATCACACACCTATTATTATTCAACCATCAACATCTCAACCCCAAAAGAAACAAAGATCAAGAAGGGAAAATAGAAAGGACACTGAGATACCTCAGCCTAGTGGTCCTACAACCAATGTTGCAGATGAGGCTATCTATAAGGAGATGGATGACAGTTTGGAAAGGGTTGCCACTACTACTATTGGTTTAGATGCAGAGCAGGACAAGGGTAACATCAATAAGACCCAATCCAAGGAAACACCTAATGAACCAAGTTCCCCAGGAACTAGTTCAGGTGGTGGTCCCAGGCACCAAGAAACTATGGGGGATACAATGGCTCAAAGTAGGTCTGAGAATGTATATAAACTTTCTAATGATCCACTGCTCGTAAGAGGTAACACACTTCGAAGTGTTAAGGATAGATTGAAACTTTAGGAATTGATGGAATTATGTACCAACTTGCAATATAAAGTTATTGACCTGGAGAACAAAAAGATTGCTCAAGCTTAGGAGATTATAAGTTTGAAAATAAGAGTCAAGAAGTTAGAGAAGAATGGAGGGTCAAGAACTCACAAGCTCAAAAGATTATAAAAGGTTGGTAGATCTGTAAGAATAGTTTCCTCTGATGAAGCTAGTTTTGGTAATCAGGAGGATGCATCCAAATAGGGGAGGAAAATTGATGACATTGATAAAGATGTAGAGATTACATTGGTTCATGAAACTCAGGGGAGGTATGGTGATGAATAAATGTTTGATACAGATGTTCTAGATGGTGATGAGGTGTTAGCAAAACCAGAAGTTACTGTTAAAGATGTGAATTTAAGTGTTGATGAACTCACTTTGGCTCAAGCACTTGTAGCTTTGAAAAGTGCAAAAGTTCAGGAAAAAGCCAATGTTGTAGAAGAGCCAAGTGAATCAATAACAACAACACCAACACTTACAACAATAACTGCTGCTACAACAATTACAACTGTTAGCACAAGACCCATAGCAAAAGGGCTTGTTATTTATGAACAGGAGCAAGCAACTACACTAACAGTTTCTTCACAACAACCATCACAACTTAAGGTTCAGGACAAGGGTAAAGGCAAAATGGAAGAAGCTAAGAAGCCTATGAAGAAGAAAGAACTAATCAGGCTTGATGAAGAAATTGCTTCAAAGTTACAAGCTGAATTTGATGAGGAAGTAAGACTTGCAAGAGAGAAAGCTAAAAAAGAAGAAATGGGATAATGTGCAAGCAATGATAGATGTTGATTATAAAATGGCTCAACAAATACAAGCAGAAGAACAAGAGGAGTTGAGTATTGAAGAGAAGTCAAAGTTGTTTGTACAACTCTTAGAAGCAAGAAAGAAATACTTTGCAGTAATGAGAGCTCAAGTAGAGAGGAACAAACCACCAACTAAAGCTCAAAAGAGAAAAACAATGTCTACTTATTTGAAAACATGGCTGGATACACGCATAATTAGTTAAAGAACAAAAGCTTTGATGATATTTAGAAGTTATTTAACAAAGCTATGAAGAGGGTAAACACATTTGTAGATATGGATACATAATTGGTGGAAGGCAGTGAAGTAAGAGCAGAAGAAAGTGAGACAATAGTAGAAGGAAGCTCTAAGAGAGAAGGAGAAGAGCTGGAACAAGAAAGCTCTAAAAAGCAAAAATTAGAAGAGGATAAAGAAACAGCAGAGCTTCAAGAAGTTGTTCCTGATAAAGAGGAAGTAGTAATTGATGATATTCCTTTGGCTACTAATCCTCCAAGCATTGTTGACTGGAAGATCCACAAAGAAGGAAAGAAAAGCTATTACCAGATAATCAGGGCCGATAGAAGTTTAAAGATGTACTTAGTGTTCAGTCATATGCTTAAAAGTTTTGACAGAGAAGACTTAGAAACTTTGTACAAGTTGGTAAAAGCTAAGTATGGATCAACAAGACCAGTGGAGGACTTCGATTTAGTTTTATATGGAGATTTGAAGACAATGTTTGACACACATGTTGAAAATCAAGTATGTAAATATCAATCAGACTACAGAGTATTAGAAAGGAAGCTATATGACTCATGTAGAGTACATTCAGTGAGGAAGCAAAATGTGCACAATCATATGTTGGTAGAAAAGAGATATCCTCTTACATCACCTACAATTACTGATATGTTGAACAAGAAGCTTAAAGCTGATCATTAGAGTAAAATGTGTTATCAACTTCTTAAACTCATCACAAAACTGCTCAAGAATCAATGAAGTGTTTAGAAGCATCCTTCTAGTGATTAATGAAGCTTTCAATGAAGAAACTTGATATTTTGAAGAAAAATATCAAGTTTAGGGGAGGATTGTTGGGATTAAAAGACTTCTTGATGATCTTAGAGTTACTGCTGATAAGGTTTGTGTTACTACTGCTAGCATAAAGTTAGTGTTGTTCATTAACTTTAATGAAAAATATGCTAAGTAGTTAGTACTGCTAGTGTAACTTAGTACTACTAGTGTAACTTAGTACTGCTAGTATATGTTAGTACTGCTAGAGTAAAGTTAGTACCGCTGGAGAAGATTGATGAAAATATTCTAAGTAGTTACTACTGCTTGTACACAGTTAATGTTGCTGGTGTATAAGTTACTACTGCTTGTACATAGTTAATGCTACTGGTGTATAAGTTACCACTGCTTTACTTGGTATATATAAAGTTAACCACTGCTTTTCAGAGTCTAATGATTCCTGTGTACAAAGTTACAACTGCATAAAAAAGTGACTAAGACCTAGAAAATATTCTACTATCAGATAAAGCATAAAGACTGCTTAGAAGAAAAAATCAAGATTGATTCGAGATCAAAGATTACTTATTTGAAAAGGGCATTGTTATTTCATAAAATAGAGCTTTTATGAATATCTAAGTTTAGGAATATATGTAAAATCGACAGGACTCCTTGGTGGATAAAAGAGTGTCTAGGCATAAGAGTTTGATATCTATTTTTGTATTTGATATCGTTATAGCTTCAAGGTTTTGAGTACAACCCTAATACTAGTTAGAGTCTTCGAATTAATATATTAACTTGTATGTTAATCCTGGTTTGATTCATTAGAATACTGTTCTATTCATATTCTTCTTATTGATCAAAAGATTAGATTCCATCATAATCTTGATATATTTTACAAAGTTTCTTATCATAGTTGTGTAGATTTAACTTATGCATAACTAATACGCTTACACAAGCTAAGGAAATTCAAGATCCATTCAAGTGGGACCAACAAAGCCCCCCATTTAACCCGACTAGCCATTACTTAACAAGACTAATTTATGACTATAAGACCGCTAATATTCTTGTTTCGACTTATATAAAATTAAGGCTAACCAGACAAAACAAAGATTACTGATAAAGTAGGAAGGTGATGAATATGAAGAAGAGGATTACACTACTAGTCAGTTATACGATGATCGAGGATATAAGGATGAATGAACCAGTTGAATATTGAAAAGAGTTTGTTAAAGAGGAGGTACCGAGCTGCAATGACTATGTTCAATAAGTGTGAATGAAAATCCGGAGATCATTCAAGCATAGAAGACGCTCATTGACACTTTCTTCTATTGTTCCGCAGAAGAACTGAAGTCTAGTTACCAGCTCTTCTCATCAATCTGACTTGGCATCTAAATTCTTAAACGTTTTGATATTCTCCAGACTGATCAGAAATAATTTCCTAATAGAAGTTTACGTCCGTCATGAAGTACCAAGCCGCAGACAAAACCGTAACACTCCTTATAGACCTGTCTCGTTATCTATGATCGTCACCATTTGTATTATCCACTGTCCATCCCATAAATCAGTATCTATCCTTTACTCCTCCCACCCACAAAAATCCCAAGTCCACATCCACACCATACAACAACTGAAGCAAAAACTCCATCTATACTTCCTGACATGTGTCGCCTTGCTTCCAATTCCAACAAGAGAGCGCAACATTAGAAAAAGAAGTTGTTGAACTTAAAAGATCCTCTGCATACTCCAGTGACGCTTTAGTATGAAAGAATCATCTAGATACAAGGCTGGGGGTGCAACCAGAGAAGAATTCATGAACTTCCTTTCGGCATCACTTACTGCAAGGATCACAGAGTAAGTCAAGAATCAACTGCTACAGATTCTGCCAGAGGAAGTATCTAACTTTGTCCCCCCCGCCCTCGGTGATCCAAAAGATGGTTCAAGAGTCACTTGAAGACGCTGTTCTAGCCAAGGAGTCTTCTCAACCACAATCTTTATATAAGGCTGCTGCAACGCTTATAGAATTTGACTTAAAGAAGATTCTGATCAACAAAATGGATAAAAGTGAATCATATCTAGCAGCTCTTGAACATAGAGAATGCTATAAAGGATTGATAAAATCTTATGATCTCGACAAGACTATCTTCTTCACTTATGGTAAAGTGTATTCGTTGAAGAGAAGCCAAAAAGACAAAGATAAAGATGAAGACCCTTTCGCTGGATCAGACCGAGGGTTGAAGAAGAGGAAGACTAGCAAGGATGCAGAACTAACAAAAGGTCCTAAAGCTAAAGAATCATAGTCTAGATCATCCAAAGGCACCAAGTCTCAATCAAAATCATATGGAAAGTCTGTTAAATCAGAGGAACCAGAGTTTGAGGTTGCAGATTTAGACATGCCACAATATCAAGAGGTAAACCCGGGTAAGGATGATGAAGAACCTAAGGAGAAGGTTGCATCTAAACATAACTGGTTCACCAAACCTACAAAACCTCAAGAACTTACTGATCCTGATTGGAATGTTGACAAGACTTTACAACAAGGACAAAATCAAAGCTGGTTAATGACTCTTGCATCGTCTGCTGAAAAACCATCAAAGACATTTGATGAATTGATGATCACTCCAATAGACTTCTCTGTATTCATCATGAACGACCTGAAAATCAACAATCTTATTCAAGAAACACTGCTAGGACCAGCATTCAGACTTCTCAAAGGCACACGTTCGAATTATGCTGAATTGGAATATGATTTTGAAGAATGTTACAAGGCTCTTTCTGAAAAACTTGATTGGGAAAATTCAGAAGGCGATGACTACCCGTTTGATCTTACCAAACCCCTACCTTTTGTCATGAATGGGAATCATCAAATGGTACCGGTTGATTATTTATTCAACAACGATCTCAAGTATCTGCAAGGAGGAATTTCGACTATGACCTACACGACTTCTTTAACGAAGACAAAGGCTGTTCAATATGATCTTCTAGGCATTGAAGACATGGTTCCAAATATATGGGTTCCTGTTAAAGTTGCCTATGATAAACATGCATTATAAGGAATCTCACATTGGAGAGAACAACGTAAGACCTTCTATGGATATGCACAGGGCCTGTAATCAAGACATGATGTATATTCTACGAAACATATTCTAGCGGTAACTCAGGTTGAGGTAATGAGAAAACATGGGTGTGGGTATCTGAAATAGATTGTAGTGAGACAAGCCGATAACGACCTTTACAGATTCAAGGAAGGCGCCTTTCCACGTCTTTGTATCAATGACATCGAGGACATGCTTCTCCTTGTTGTTCAGAATCGGCTCAAAAATATCTCGGGCAATGACGTTTTCGACTTTGCAATAGCATTAAGAATGTTTACTAGAAGCTTGATTATTCAAAAGTGAGTCGAAGATCTTCAACTCGGAGTCAAAAGTTACCAGAAAAAGATCAACGTCACCAAGCCACAAACTACCAAATCCGGCATCAGAAAAAGAGACCCATATACTCCATATCAAGAACCTCAATGATTCATATATGTTGACAACAAAGGGAGAAACAAGTTGATGCGATTAGATGAACTCTACAAGTTTAGTGATAGGACATTAACTGGGCTTCGAACTTCGCTGGATGACATTACAAAGAATATCCGAATGGAGTACCTGCCAAAGAGAAGATCGATTACTTTAGAGAAGAAAAGAGCTAATATCATGATCAAGGCGATTGACAAGCAGTTGAAAGAAAGAAGGTTGATGAGGAGTCTTAAAAAGTTTGTTTGTGGAAGGCACTACGGAACTGACCTCCGGCTACTTCAACGAACAATATGACTTCATCATATTATGTTCGTCATCATAAGGTCATTTCGTATATTTTATAAATTTGTGAATATGTATATATGTAGTGTAGAATTAAAAAGTAGGCATATATTGTATTTGAGTATGAATTTTCAAGAATTTCTTAATAAATTCAAATTTTTTCAAATTAACATACTCAAACACCGTATAATTCCCTCATAATTTGAGGGGGAGCATTAATATGTTCCAATAAAAGGCTTGTTAATAATTGGACATCTTTTCCCTAAAACCATGAATATTTAAATAAATTGATATCTAAAATATCAAGGGATTTGACATTTTTGATAAGGGGAGAAAATGTGATTAAAATATATGGCTAATAATGTGATTTTTATGATCTCAAGTGTACGCTTTCCCATATATATGCTAAACTCTTTCGATTAATCGATGCACATATGAAGGGGGAGCAATTGGTTAAGTGATGGCTGAAATATAGAAGTACCAAAGACCGACCATTTAAATTACTGTATTGGAGTTATAAGGTGGTTAAGTTTTGGAATCCATTCCCATGATCCAGCCAGAACCGGAGGGATCTACCTAGGGATATTCCACTAGATAGTGTAGAAGTCCTTAGGTATGAAAAAAAGAGTAAAGTGAGATTAAGAGAAATGTGCCGACTGAGATGGAGCTAGTACTGGAACAAACCCAACAAGGTACTAGTTATGAAGTCTCAGAAAGCGCTGAAGGGGTTGAAGAATTAAAAAGAAAAGTTAAGATAAAGGGTGAAACGAAAGAAGCCCTCCTGTCAGAAACACTAAGCTGTTGTCTGGTATTGAAGACAGTCGTCATGGACCTAGTGACACAATACACAACCCTTCCCAGCCACTCAAGGTCTCTCAAAAGACTCTTGTTTCATTTCTCACAGAGATTAAACACATTTCTATCGACTTTCTCATTCTGAGCTAGTTGGTATTGAAAAGGTGGTAGTTTGCTCCAGCCTCCGATTAGTAAAATCAAATGTGCACACCGGGTCAATACATCTGCTGTTAAGAATCACAAAGATGATTGCTGACATTGAAGACTGACATCATGGACCCAGTGATGCAATGCAAAACCCTCCCTAGCCACTCAGAATCTCTCAAAACAAATTTGTTTCATTTCTCACAAAGATTACTACGCATTATCCTTGTGATTTTGCTAGAACATCCGAGTGATACTTAAGTATTCACAATGAAGATGGAAATCCTTCTTGATCCAACATCAAACAAGCTCTTGGTAGGTGACTTGTGAGATCCTACAAGGATCGAACTTGTGATACTGGATATCGATTCGATCCAGCTTATGAATTGACGAACTAATTTTGAAAAAGATAAAACTGTAGGTGTGTTATAAAACCGTTTAAATCTTAACACACCGACTGATTTTCCAAAATTAATTTTCAATCTTATGTCCATGGGAAGCCTCACAAGGGTATCTGGACATAGGAAAGCTGAACACGAATTGACGGCTTAATCGGGAAGATAGTACTTACCGGTTCACTCTTACTGTGTTGTCTGCTTCGAGACGCTCCGGTAATCAGAACGGCTAGTGCAGCTGCGAAACCCTGTCAAGGAAATTCTTTGGAATTCTACCTGATCACAGGTAGTATCTATACTGAGTAACGGGGAACCGTGGTTGTTATAACCATATTCGAAGAAGTGACAAAGCCACTTTCGTCCATATATGTTGTTTATCACTAACCCATTTATGCAGATTTCCTGACGGTGGTAGCAGTTTCCCGATGACGAGTCGAAGCCAATACCAAATGCTCATACTCGACCGACATATATAAACACATCATGAAAGCTCAAGTACATGTTTCAAGACTTTCGCTACTCTGATACCGTACGTCTTTCTTGAAGTGACGAAGTCTTAAAGTCAAAGAATTTCAGAGAAGTTTTCATCTCTTTGATACCGAACGTCTTTCTCAAAGTGACGAAGTGTTATAGTTAAAGATTTTCAAGAAAGATTTCTTATTCAAGCTTTCAAGACCAAGTATGAGCATGTCGATCCAAAAGTCACAAGTGCATAAGACGGCGACAAGATCACCAGATGATGATAAGAGATTATGCTGGTGATGATTCAAAGAAGTTCAAGTTTACATTCAAGTCAAGCCTATCAAAACAAGCTCAAGCCTAAGCTCAAAGATCACTATGCCATAATTACAAGATGAAGTCAAGTAAACAAATTTGTGAGCACAAGACTAAAGACAAAGCATAGTATGCTAGGTTTAAATTTTTGTAAAATGGAGTGACCTCCCTTAGGGGAAGATTGTTAGGAATATGAAAGTATCGATCACTTCCATTAATATCGTTAGATAACTCGTATAGTAATATTTAAAAACTAAGTAGGCTAGTTAGCCCAAGGCCCTTAGAAAGCCCATGTAAGCTAAGGCAATGACCGGCCATACAAGGTATTTAAACCTTTTCCATGCTATGGAAAGGGTGTTGGTTGTTTCATTTCACACATAGTAATACATGTTTTTCTCTTTCACTTTCTCTCATTAGAAGCAACCTTCCACACTCTTTCTCTCTCTAGATTTCTTCATAGCTCTTTGTATGTTTATAGTTACTTAGATTATACAATTAACACTAAAAAAGTATCAAAATATTTGTTGTTATAAATTCCCCCACTTGACTTCTGCTTGCCCTCAAGTAACTGTTATTAATAAATTTATAAAAAGATTTCTCTATTTTAACTCAAAGAAATGAATCTATAAAAGACTTATGCTAGAAACATCAAAGCCGAACACCTCACGAAAAAGGGATCAAAATTCACTCAACTCTCAACTAGTCTAAGTGTTCATTTTCGGGGTGATCGCTCAACTGCACAGTCATAGCATGTATTCTATCATAAGCTTGGGAAGTACACAAATCTGCACCAGTTAGAGTTAGGGTCTAAACAATTCTTAAAGGCAACATGGGTAACATAACACAGGTTTATTGGGTGATATAAAGGGTTAGGATAGACATGGGATACACATTTAATTGGTGTTAAGACAAAAACACAAAACAAATAGTCTTATATAATCTAAGGTATCCATAACCGGCTACTGTCCATCCATAGTCCAAGTCTTCAAGTGCGAAAATCTGATCATATCATCAATATAGGTTAGCTAATAATGAGATCTTGCGGAGCATGCTAACCCATTCATCACTAGGTGGTTTATAGTTGCACCACCTTTATACATCGGATGGCTTATAGTTTCACCATCCTCAAAATCACTAGGTGGCTTATAGTTATACCACCGTTTTACTTAGTTGGTTTTTTTAATACGTAACCAACATCGGGAGTTATATCACTACGTGGATTATAGTTCCACCACCTTTTCTCTTCTTTTTTTACAATACTTCTGTATATAACATATCACATATCTCCCCACTTGAGATAAAAAGTATCACAAGTGATAATACCGAGGGGTCTTCCATGTTCATAATAATATGTCTTCAACAAAAGTGCCAATCTTCGAACCATTTTCTTGAACCATGGACTTAGGTAGCCAGAAATTTAAACTAAGATAAATATAGACTACAGGGTTGGCTAAGGCGAAATGGTGTAACGAAACATATAACAATGGGTGAAAACATAGATTGGCTTAAACAAGGGTGATCTAGGGGTATCTTGCACTAATGATGAGTGCAACTGACACGTTTAAAAACAATCCTTTTTTACTATATAAATATATATATATAATAAATATAAATATATAATAATAAGAATTATCTCAAAATTATCAATGATAAATATTCCAAGAGGCTTTTAAAAGGATATTTACTTTTGACCAAAGTAAAATCCCTAAAAAACCTTCCCGGGTCGTTTCCCGACGAGGTGCGAATTTGAAAATCGGTTACGTTTGTGATCGCGCGTTTGAATGGTCAATATTTGAATTTTGGATTCTATTTCTACTAATTGATATGCAAAGTTAAGTAAAAGGCAAATAAAACGAAGCAATTAAGGGCTAAATAAACACTAAAAAACGATAAGGATTTAAATCTCATCTTTTAAAAAACTTATTTTCTACAAATTTAACCCTACAAATGCAAATTTATTTTTTACAAGTCCTAAATGATAAAAGAAAATTTAAAAAAAAAGAATTATATTTTTTTGACTTTTATTTAATTTAATATAAATTAAAAACAGTTTTAAACAAAAAAATGCATTAAAAATACTAAACTAAATTAAAAAAATCTAAAAAATTCATGGAAAATACTTTAGGTAGTTTAGATTCTAGTAAAAATAAAATGGTACAAACAGCTTAATGAAATAAGCACGAAATAAGCTATAATAAGCTGAAAGGCTTAAAGGGGTAAAAGGGTGTTATATATTAAATTGTGCAAAGTATGACAGGTGAAAAGTCAAAAGGGCAGTGGTTGAGGTGTGTGTGTTAAATACGTTGGATGTGTAAAGGGGAGGTCACAGGTTCGAACCTGTGGCTTCCCTTTTTGCAATTTTTTTATTTTTGAAAACTTTTTGCAAAAACTTAAAGAACTAATGAAAATAAGCAAATTTTATAACTAAGACTTTTTCTGAAAATTAATTATAAGCACAATATAAGCAATTGAAGTTGATAGAATTCCTATTAAGCTTAAATGAAAATTGGCTAAACAGTTTTGAACATCTAGGACTAAATAAGCAAATTGAAACCTAATAAGCTGAAAATTATTATCTACCTAGACCTAATAAGCTAAAGTGACAAAGATTTGACTAAAAGATTGGGCTTAAAAGCTCTAAAAAGCTGAAAGTAAGAACATCCCTAAACTAGCAGTTTTTACAAGAGAGAATGCCTAATTTTGAGCTTAATTTCAGACCTAATAAGCTAGAAAAAGGATTTAAATTAGCTTCCCAATGAACACTTAAAAACAACTTTTAAGAAATTTGGCTAAGAAATAAGCTAGAAAAAGAAGAATTAAAAACTAACAAATTTAAACATTTTTTAGCTTTTTGGTTTTTTTAAAGAAAAAGTAAGCAAATTCAGATCAAGATTTAAGCTAGCTAGATATGACTAGATGTGAAAATAAGCTGAAACAGATCAAGTTTGATGCACAAAGAGCTGATATTCTCAAAAGCAGACTATAAAACTAATTTAAACTGATCTAATTTTGCTTATGAAATTAGGATTTTGGACATGAGACTTATGAAACTTAGACATATTTTAGACTAAACACAAAAAACATTTTCACACTTATCTAACAAGTTTAACTGCATTATTAGACTCAAATCAAGAATGAAAACAATACTAATAAGCAACTAATCAAAATCTATCAATTCTAGCTGTTCAAATGAAATAAATTACTCACAGTTTCAAACTATGGTTACTCAGGACCTTAAACTTGATTTCTAAATTTTAAAAAACTTGAAACAAGTGACTTTAGGACTAAATCTAAGCTTGTTAAAACAGATTCAAAAGCCAAAGTGGCTTAGGCAGCACTAACACTTGTTAGTGCTGCTTGTGCCAAACACCCCCTTAAGTTTTGAATTTGCATTTTTACACTACTCAGATTTGAATTAAGCTAAAATCTATGTGACTAAAACTAGTTTTAGTCACATAGATTTTAGCTTAATTCAAATCTGAGTAGTGTAAAAATGCAAATTCAAAACTTAAGGGGGGTGTTTGGCACAAGTAGCACTAACAAGTGTTAGTGCTGCCTAAGCCACTTTGGCTCTTGAATCTGTTTTAACAAGCTTAGATTCAGTCCTAAAGTCAATTGTTTCAAGTTTTTTAAATTTTAGAAATCAAGTTTAAGGTCCTGAGTAACCATAGTTTGAAACTGTGGTAATTCATTTCATTTGAACAGCTAGAATTGATAGATTTTGATTAGTTGCTTGTTAGTATTGTTTTCATTCTTGATTTGAGTCTAATAATGCAGTTAAACTTGTTAGATAAGTGTGAAAATGTTTTTTGTGTTTAGTCTAAAATATGTCTAAGTTTCATAAGTCTCATGTCCAAAATCCTAATTTCATAAGCAAAATTAGATCAGTTTAAATTAGTTTTATAGTCTGCTTTTGAGAATATCAGCTCTTTGTGCATCAAACTTGATCTGTTTCAGCTTATTTTCACATCTAGTCATATCTAGCTAGCTTAAATCTTGATTGGGGAATTTTTGCTTTACTTTTTCTTCAAAAAACCAAAAAGCTAAAAAATGTTTAAGTTTGTCAGTTTTTAATTCTTCTTTTTCTAGCTTATTTCTTAGCTAAATTTCTTAAAAGTTGTTTTTAAGTGTTCATTGGAAGCTAATTTAAATCTGTTTCTAGCTATTAGGTCTGAAATTAAGCTCAAATTAGCAGTTCTCTCTTGTTAAAAAACTGCTAGTTAGGGATGTTCTTCTTTCAGCTTTTAGAGCTTTTAAGCCCAATTCTTTTAGTCAAATCTTTGTCACTTTAGCTTATTAGGTCTAGGTAGATAATAATTTTCAGCTTATTAGGTTTCAATTTGCTTATTTAGTCCTAGATGTTCAAAACTGTTTAGCCAATTTTCATTTAAGCTTAATAGGAATTCTATCAACTTCAATTGCTTATACTGTGCTTATAATTAAGTTTCAGAAAAAGTCTTAGTTATAAAATTTGCTTATTTTCATTAGTTCTTTAAGTTTTTGCAAAAAGTTTTCATAAATAAAAAAAATTGCAAAAAGGGAAGCCACAGGTTCGAAGCTGTGACCTCCTCTTTACACACCCAACGTATTTAACACACACACCTCAACCACTGCCCTTGGAACTTTTCACCTGTCATACTTTGCACAATTTAATATATAACACCCTTTTACCCCTTTAAGCCTTTCAGCTTATTATAGCTTATTTCGTGCTTATTTCATTAAGATGTTTGTACCATTTTATTTTTACTAGAATCTAAACTACCTAAAGTATTTTCCATGAATTTTTTAGATTTTTTTAATTTAGTTTAGTATTTTTAATGTATTTTTTTGTTTAAAAATGTTTTTAATTTATATTAAATTAAATAAAAGTCAAAAAATATAATTCTTTTTTTTTAAATTTTCTTTTATCATTTAGGACTTGTAAAAATTAAATTTGCATTTGTAGGGTTAAATTTGTAGAATTTAGTTTTTTAAAGAATGAGATTTAAATCCCGTTATCGTTTTTAGTGTTTTAGCCTTAATTGCTTTCGTTTTAGGTTTGCCTTTACTTGTCTTTGCATATTATTAGTAGAAATAGAATCCAAAATCAAATATTGACCATTCAAACGCGCGATCACAAACGTAACCGATTTTCAAATTCGCACCTCGTCGGGAAACGAACCGGGAAGGTTTTTTAGGGATTTTACTTTGGTCAAAAGTTAATATCCATTTAAAAGCCTCTTGGAATATTTATCATTGATAATTTTGAGATAATTCTTATTATTATATATTTATATTTATTATATATATATTTATATAGTAAAAAAGGATTGTTTTTAAACGTGTCAGTTGCACTCATCATTAGTGCAAGATACCCCTAGATCACCCTTGTTAAGCCAATCTATGTTTTCACCCATTGTTATATGTTTCGTTACACCATTTCGCCTTAGCCAACCCTGTAGTCTATATTTATCTTAGTGTTGAAATTTCTGGCTACCTAAATCCATGGTTCAAGAAAATGGTTCGAAGATTGGCACTTTCGTTGAAGACATATTATTATGATCATGGAAGACCCTCCGGTATTATCACTTTCGATACTGTTTATCTCAAGTGGGGGGATATGTGATATGTTATATACAGGAGTATTGTTAAAAAAAGAAGAGAAAAGGTGGTGCAACTATAATCCAGTACCGTGATATAACTCCCGATGTTGGTTACGTATTAAAAAAACTAACTAAGTAAAAAGGTGGTATAAAAAACTATAAGTCCACCTAGTGATTTTGAGGATGGGAAATATAAGCCATCCGTGTATAAAGGTGGTGAAACTATAAAACACCTAGTGATGAATGGGTTAGCTATGCTCCGCAAGATTCATTATTAGCTAACATATAATGATGTATATGATCCGATTTTCGCATTGAGACTTGGGGACTATGAATGGACATTAGCCGTTATGGTACATTAGATTATATAAGACTATTTGTTTGTGTTTTTGTTCTCCCCTAACACCAAATTAAATTGTGTATCCCATGGTCTAATCCTAACTTTATATCACCAATAAACTGTGTATGTTTACCCTATGTTGCTTTAAGAATTGTTTAGACTTAACTAGACTGGTGTAGATTTGTGTACTTCCACAGCTTATGATAAGAATACATGCTATGACTGGCAGTTTTGACAGGATCACCCCGAAAAATAAACACTTAGACTAGTTGAGAGTTGAGTGAACTTTTGATCTGCTTTTCGTGAGGCGTTCGGCTTTGATGTTTCTAGCATAAGACTTTTATAGATTCATTTCTTTGAGTTAAATTAGAGAAATCTTTTTTATAATTATTATAAACAGGTATACTGAGGGCAGAGCAGAAGTCAAGTGGGGGGGTATACTTTGATAACATCAAATATTTGATACTTTTTAGTGTTAATTTGTAGAATCTAAGTAATCTTTAAACATACAAAGAGCTATGAAGAAATCTAGAGAGAGAAAGAGTGTGGAAGGTTGCTTCTAATGAGAGAAAGTGAAAGAGAAAAACATGTATTACTATGTGTGAAATGAAACAACCAACACCCTTTCCATAGCATGGAAAAGGTTTAAATACCTTGTATGGTCGGTTATTGCCTTAGCTTACATGGGCTTTCTAAGGGCCTTGGGCTAACTAGCCTACTTAGTTTTTAAATATTACTATACGAGTTATCTAACGATATTAATGGAATGTGTTCGTACTTTTTTTTCATATTCCTACAATCTCCACTAAGGTGAGGTCACCCTCATTTTACAAAATTTAAACTAGCATTACTTGCTTTGTCTTTATCTTGTGCTCACAAATTGGGTGTACTTATGATGACTTCATCTAGGTAATTATGGCATAGTGATCTTTGAGCTTAGGCTTGAGCTTGTTTTGATAGGCTTGACTTGAATGTAAACTTGAACTTCTTTGAGATCATCAACCAAGCATAATCTCTTATCATCATCTGGTAATCTTGTCGCCGTCTTATGCACTTGTGACTTTTGGATCGTCATGTTCATTACTTGGTCTTGGAAAGATGAATAAGAAATCTTTCTTGAAATTTTAACTATAAACACTTCGTCACTTTGAGAAAGAGTTTCGTATCAAAGAGATGAAAACTTCTCTGAAATTTCATTTGACTTTAAGACTTCGTCACTTAAGAAAGTCGCTTACGGTTATCAGAGTAGCGTAAGTCTTGATACATGTACTTGAGCTTTCTCATGGATGTGTTTTTATATGTCGGTCGAGTATGAGAATTGGTATTGGCTCGGCTCGTCATCTGGGAAACTTGCTACCACGTCAGGAAATCTGCATTAAACGTGGGTTAGTGATAAACAACATATTGGACGAAAGTGGCTTTGGTACTTCTTCGAATTGGTTATAACAACACGGTTCCGTTATCAGATATAGATACTACCTGTGATCCATGGTAGAATTCCTCAAAAAGAATCTCCTTGACAAGGTTTCGCAGCTGCACTAGCCGTTCTCATTACCGGAGCGTCTCGAGCAGACAAACACAGTAAGATTGTGGATACGTAAGTACTATCTTCCCGATTTAAGCCGTCCAATTCGTGTTCAGCTTTCCTATGTCCAGATACCCTTGTGAGGCTTCCCATGGACATAAGATTGAAAATTAATTTTGGAAAATCAGTCGGTGTGTTAAGATGCAAACGGTTTTATAACACACCTACAGTTTTATCTTTTTCAAAATTAGTTCGTCAATTCATAAGCTGGATCGAATCGATATCCAGTATCACAAGTTCGATCCTTGTAGGATCTCATAAGTCACCTACCAAGACGCATGTTGATGTTGGATCAAGATGGATTTCAATCTTCATTGTGATATACTTAAATTATCACTCGGATGTTCTAGCAAAAATAACGAGGGATAACATGCGTAGGACTCTTGATATATATTTCTTGTTTTTCACATTGTGTGAATTAGCAAGCATATTTCAGATAAGTGTCAAATGAGATTTATGGATGATCTCTTTAGATTCTAGACTTAATAATGCACATTTGGTTTTAGTAATCGGAGGCTGGAGCAGACTGCCACCTTTTCTAATACCAACTAACTCGGAGTGAGAAAGTCGATTTACGCAATGTGTGTATCTTCGTGAGAAATGAAATGGAAATCTTGTGGGAGATTTGAGTAGCTATGGGAGGGGGGGGTTGTGCATTGCATCACTAGGTCCATGATGTCAGTCTTCAATGTCAGCAATCATCATTGTGATTCTAACAGCAGATGTATTGACCCGGTTTCTGCCTAAGTGTAAGGAGGGCTTCTTTCTTTTCACCCTTTATCTTAACTTTTCTTTTTAATTCTTCAACCCCTTCAGTGCTTACTGAGACTTCATGACTAGTACCTTGTTGGGTTTGTTCCAGTACTAGCTTCATCTCAGTCGGCACTTTCCCTTTATTCTCACTTTTACTCCTTTTTTATATCGTACCTATGGACTTCTACACTAACTCAGTAGATAGTCGTTGGGTAGATCCTCCGGCGTTTTGCTGGATCATGGGAACGAAAATACCTATACCTAACCACCTTATAACTCTAAATAATTAAATACATGGTCGGTCTTTTGGTATCATTCACAGCCTTAAAACCATTTGTAATGCTCCCCCTCAACATGTGCATCGATATTCGAAAACGTTTAGCACATGAAGGGTGAAGCTTGCACTTGAGTCCTTGAAATTCACATCTTTAGCCATATATTTTAATTACATTTTCTCCCCCTTATCAAAAATGCATGTAAATCTCTTGATATTTTGGATATCAATTGATTCAAATATTCATAGATTCAGGGAAAAAAAATGTCATAATATTAACAAGCCGATTATAGAATATTTAATGCTCCCCCTCAAATTATGAGGGAATAATATGATGTTTGAGTACGTTAATTTACTAAGAAATTCTTGAAAATTCGTACTCAAACACGATATTAGCCTAATATTAGTCTACACTATTTATTCACATATTCACAAGAGTTATTATATACGAGAGATGGACCTGAAATGAGATAGGATAAAATAGATCAAAAATCAATTGTCCGTTTCAGCAGCCTGAGGTCATTCTATATTCTTTTCCACCAACTATCTTCTTCTAATTCTGCATTCAACCTCTCTCATAAAGCTGCTTGTTGATATCCTGAACCATAACCCGAGCCCTTCGTTTGTCTAATCCACTCCATTTCCTCTTTGGCAGATATTCCATCCTTATTCCCTTAGCAATATCATGAAGAGCAGTCCGAACATCATTGAGCGTGCCATCACTGAATTTATGGAGTTCATCAGCGCGCATCAATCTGTTTCTGTTGTTCTGGTCCTTGTTATCACTACTGTAGGGGTTCTAATTTAAATATGCTCGTGTATGTGGTTCTGTTACTGAGATTTGAACATGAATGTGTTTGGTTTGATAAGGTTGAGCTACTTTTGGGTAAATTTAGACAACCTAAATTGAAGATCTTTCACCAGCCTTTGAATGACAATCCATCTGGTGAACATACGTAATGCCACATTCAAGTCATACCGTTCATCTATTATGAGATTGGTCAGCTTCTGTTGAACAAGTAGAAGTAACATGTCTTCTATGTGGTTTTCGTCTAATGTATACCAGGTTTGGTTTCATGGATAACTTGAAGATGATGATCAAGTATCAGAAACAAAGATAGTTAGCTGTTATAGACGAAGGAGACACATATCACAACTGCTTACTCCTGCCAAAATCAGAAGAGCAGAACCATAATTGATAGTTCATTGATCCTTGTTTGCTAAAAGTAAACCCTAATGGTTTAGGGTTTTCTAGTTTGTTCTGTTATGAAGAAGTTATATGGAGTTTGTGCTTGGTTGTTGATGCTTTATGTAGCTCGTATTATTTGGATATGGCTGTGTGGTGATACAACAGGCATTTTTGTATTTGTATTATCATAGTAGGCTATGGTGTTGATTTGTTTTGTGAAGCAACAGGTTGTCGTATAATGGTGTGTGTTAGCAGATTTGGACGTAGGCTGGTACTATCCAAAATATGGCTGTGTATATATGAGAAAAAGAAGCAGCTTCATGATCGTGATGTTCTTTGTTGATGTGAGCAGTAGTATGAGTTAATACTGCTTTACATTGGTGCTGCTATATATAATTTATGCTGCCAGGTTTGATGAACAGTACTACTTAATAATGCATATGATTGTTAATATTGTTCATGATATTAGTACTGCTAGCGTTAAAAGCAGTATTAAGTTAATACTGCTATTGGGTTTAAAGGAAGTTAGTGCTGCTAGAAGCAGTTACAACTGCTAGCATTATTAGATATCGTACAACACACAGATTGATTTTAATTTTAAATGTTCTTAAGGTTTATAAAGGCTCGTTATTATTTGCTATAATTGGTTACGAAGATTATTATTTATCACTTATTTGACGATGAAGTGGAATTATTTGGGTTTGTGTTTTATCATACCTTTTAGCAGGAGGTAACTTGTTCGTGCTTAGAAATGATGTGACGAAGAATTTGCAAATCTAGCAAAGGTGTGTGATGTTGATCCCAAACCTAGATCGATTCCTTAGGTTGTCTAAGGTTAAATTACCTTAGATAAATCCAAAATAACTTGTTGTAGAAACTTTGTATGTATATTAAAGTGTATGCAGAATCTACACCTTAATACTCTAGAAGTAAAATCAATGAAACAGTAAGTATGAATGAATGAACACAAGATGTAACAAAACGCTTCAATATTATTAAAGATAATAATACGAGTACTCTATCTTAGTACTAGGGTTTACAACCTTGAAGCTTTTCTTAATCGACTTTGACAACTATGAAAACTGATAATGATATGTTTGCGTGTTTTTGTGATATCTCAACTAATGCCCTAGAGCCTCCTTTTATAGACTAAGGAGTCCTAGTCGGCTTACAATACATTCCTAAGATATCTCAATCTTTTCTAAACATAAACGTAATCTTCTAAATAAATACATTATGTATATCTTGTACATAAATATCTCAACACTTATCTTCACACGCATTCTTGTTCTCTAAACAATCTTTATCTCTTTAATTCGTCTTTATCCTCTTGTCAGTAGAAAGTCTTCAAACAGTTGTAATCTTTCCACCAGCAGCACTAATAAACATAAGCAGTAGTAACATTAGTACTAGCAGTACTAATATACACTAACAGTACTAACTACTTAGCTTATATTTTAGTCTTCAACACTGAGCAGTCTTAACTTCAACTAACAGCAGTAACTTTATGCTATCAGTACTAAATTATACTAACAGTAGTAACTAGTAGTGGTAACGTTATACTACCAGTACTAACCACTTAGCATAATTTCCATTATGTACCTGAGCAGCAGTAACTTCTAAGAATCCATGAAGTCTTTTAAGACCCAACATGTTTTAGTTAAAAACTGTCTTTAATAGCTTAATCTAGTTGGCTTATTTGGAGTACTTATGTCTGAGTTCTTATTGCTTAATGTTGCTTAATATTCATTGTTTATCATCTGTCTTGAAAAACCTTAGTTTAAATCAGTTTTTTAAAAAGCTTAATATGGAAAATCAGGTTTTAAAGGAGTGTTTGGCACTACCAGTACTAACTTAAGTTAGTACTGCTCGTTTGCTTTTAACCCTTTTGTTAATTTCTATTAGCTCATAATAAGCTTAGAAGTCAGTTTATATAAGTTTTTATAGTGTAATTCTAAGTTTTAAGGTTTAAGCTAATAATGTTTTAAATATGTGGTGATCTTATTTGATTTTTCAGCTTATTTGGTTAGATTTTCATAAGTAGCTTTTAGGTGCTATTTTCATGCTTGTTCTTAGTTTTGAATACAGTAGAATAGTTTTACTTTAGGTTTGCATTTACCATTTAAAGTTTTACTCATATCTGTCATATGCATCAGATACATATCAGCTTAAAAGTCTAATTTCATTGCTTATTTTAGGGTAGCTTAAGAGTGTTTTAGGGTTTGAAATTTCTTGTCAAAGTTCTTTGTAGTATAGGTTTTATCTGTTTAAGCTTATTTTATGTTTTAATCATTGGTAGCTTATCTAAATCCAGGCCTGCACTTTTGCCTTTGTCTTTTCAAAAATTTAAAAAAACTCAGCTCATACTGAGTGTAATCAGCTTTTTCACAAGACTTTTTCACAGCTTATTTAGATTTCAAAATATTTTCTCTGAGCTGTTTTGAGTAGCTTATAATATAAGCTTATTAGTTTTGCTAGTCAATAAGCCATAAGGATCTGATTTGGGGCCTAAAATTAAGCCCAAAAGTGCCTCATTGGTCTGTTTTCAGTATTGATTGGTCAAATAGCTTATTTGCTTTTCTAACCTTATGGCTTATTGGATTTGCTTAATTTGTGTTTAGATTTGCTTATTAGGGTTAGGGCTTCATTGGTTTTTAGCTTATTAGTTTTCATGCTTGCTTATTAAGTCTAAATAAGCCAAATAGTTTACCCTTTCATCACTTAGTCTAAAAAAGCATTTTGTCAACTTCTTTTGCTTATTACCAGCTTATTTCCAAGTTTTGAAAAAAGTTGATTTTTTTAAAGTTAGTCATTTTTGCTTATTTTATAAGTTTTAAAAAAAAGAAAAAAAATGTTTTCAGAAAAAGAAAGGTTACAGGGGTCGAACCTATGACCTCCCCTTTGCATACACAACACACTTAACACCACACTCCAACACCAACTGCCCTGGGTCTTTTTCGATTATAGTTTGTATTATTTAATATTTATAGTATTTAACCAGTTTTAGCTTATTAGGTATAATTGCTTATTTACTGCTTATTCGTTTAGCAACTTTTCTAGCTTTCAATTTTCTTAGATTCTAAATAGTTTAGAGTACTTTCTGTAATTTTTCCAGAATTTTATAAATTTTTTTACTATTTTTTATATTTAATTTAGATTAAAAGTGTTTTAAATTCATAATAAAAAAATAAAAGTCAAAAAATATAATTTTTTTTAAAATTTTCTTTTATCATTTAGGACCTGTAAAAATTAAATTTTCATTTTTAGGGTTAAATTTGTAGAATTTAGTTTTTTAAAGAACGAGATTTGAACCCCATTATCGTTTTTAGTGTCTTAGCCTTAATTGCTTTCATTTTTAGGCTTGCTTTTACTTGTTTTTGCATTTTGATTGTAGAATTAGAAAACCAAATCCAATTTGTGATATTCAAGCATTGTTCCACAAACGTTATCTCGATATTCAATTCACACCTCGTCGGGATACGACCCGAGAAGGTTTTTTGGGATTTTACTTTGGGTAAAAGTAACTTTCCTTTTAAAAAGCCTCTTGGAATACTTCTCTCTATTATTGATATTTTGGGAATACTTATTATATGTTTATATTTATATTAAATATATATAGTAAGGAATCTTCAAATCAATATGTAACAAATGTTACAAATGGACTAACTAGACTACATCACTTCGTATCTTGACGATGACGAAAGTTCTTCTCTTGCACTTAAGGGAATAAGGAAAGGATAGAAGATTTGATCACATTTAAACAAGATTAACCATGTTGAATGATCAAAGGTTTAGAGAGATTTAGTGAGATCTAGAGAGAGAAAGAACTGAAAGAAAATCGTGCAAAAAAGGTTCTAAAAATAGTTGGAGGTGACCCAATATTTATAGGAACTGAAAAATAGCCTGTCCGGAAACGGCGGTCCTAGATATATTAGGGGGCCGCCAGTATTTAAGGGGGCTGCCGGCCTATTTAAGGGATCGCCCCGACAGACGCTCCTGTTTTTGTTTTTTTGTGGTGAAGGTGAAATCTGGTGAAAGTGACACTTGTTTTAGGGGGGAAATGACCAGATTTTGAAATTCAAAATAATTACCAAATAAAATATTTCTTTATAATTCAAAAATAATTTGTCGAAATAATTTTTGAGAAATAGTTTTGTTATATTTATAAAAATATAAAGTTTAGTACAAAAACTTATTTCTTTGATCATCCTACAAGTTTAATGTTGTTTGTACATACCTTACGTGATTTACGTCGAGTGCAAACAAATGTCGATGTTGATGTAGACTTACGTGATTTACGTCGGATGCAAACAAATGTCGGTGTTGATGTAGACTTAAGACGTCGAGAGATGTGGATGCAAGTATGCATTGATAATTTGTGATTACGAGTAACTTGCGCACTTTACGTTACGTATTACTAGTTACATGTTTGTCATCACTAAAATATAAAGAGATCGTATAGATTAAATATCATAATATTTGCACTAACACATAAGATGATTGATATGTAAGAAATCACATATCCTTTCTATACCAAAAATGGCCTATAAATGATCAAAATGTGCAAAAATATGCTTGTATTTGTGTATTTTGTTGTTTGTAAATGTGTAGGTACGGATATTGCAAAGAAGCATTACTATTCTTGTCTTCAGAAAACCGTATAAGAGTTATGAAGATGAATTAAGGAAAAATTGTAATCAAGGTTTGTATTTGTATGTCGTTGTAGGAACTTGAGATTTTGCTTAGACTGTGAAGTACCTTTGTCTTGGAATCGTGAGAATTGCTGATTAAATCTTAACCTTCTAAATTTTCTCTGGCTATCTTACCAACCTCGTATTCTGTCGGCTATTGTTGTGATCACTTGTGAAGTAAACCCGATATACCAAACTTGAAAATGAAGTGATATCCCCCAAATTTGTTACTTAAGCTTGCACTGTTGTTGATTGAAGATCGGTATTTTTTTTGCTTTTTTGTTTTTTTGACCACTGGCTGCTTTGGTTTGTGCTATTGGACGCACGTTGTCACCCCTGCATCAAATGTAAAAAATAATTGACTAGTCGAAATCTTTTCTGTTGCTTTGCGGTGCATGTTTTTGCGCTAGTGTACAACACTGTTTTCCATTTTTGCCATTTGCCATATATTCTGCTTAATCCTTTGCGCTTGGTTGCAAAGATTAAATCTATAATTACTCTATTACCCATACACAGAAAATGTTTAAGAAGTACAACACCTCTTGAAATTCTCCACATCGTCTTATGCGTGTGGACACTGAGTACTACAATGTAACTCCTTTAAGTGATAGTTAACCAGGTCTGCAACCAACCACCCCTGACTGCTGGTAACTAGATAATTCAAGTCTTAATCATAAGTTGTATACGTTCAAGCAAGTCATCAATCGATAGAAAATAGAAGAAAGTCTCGATGATGAAATAAGTAGACGCCCTTCGGTGAATTCTATTTCAAGCTAAATAAGGGATACCATATAAACTTCGTGATCACCTGTATCGTAGGTCTGATCTCTAGGTTTGTCCATTTATTGATCTCTTAGAATTAGGTTAGTGTTTATGTATCATGTTTTGTAGTTTGTTTGTTGTTGTTTAATTATGTCTAGTAAACTAGGACGAATGTTTTTTCTCGAATTGGTCGTTAATCTTTAAAAGAATTAAAACTCGTCTAGGTCTAATTGTCGTTGAAGCATTTTATACTCTGGTTCTACGTCGTATCTCAAATGATATATTCATGTATTCATAAAAGGCTTCCCTCTCGTCCCCCCCGCTACCCTCCTAGACCCCCCCCTTCTCCCCAGGTCATCATACGACCCCCCCAATCTTACCTCCGCCCCCTTCTCAAACCCCCTCCTCCTCACTCACCTATTTTTACCACCCCTACCCCATCCCTTTTCTCTCCATAATTTTCGTATGATTATAATTCCAGCCCAACATCAAAATACACATTGGTCCATCATTTTACAATTAAGTGCAGGCCCATTCATTGATGCATGAATCCACAACCCATAATTATTAAGATCTATGACCCGCATCTCCACCTGTCTTTTGATAATACCCGACTGCCAAACCATACCAGCCCAATTCTAAATTCTGTTAAGGGCCCAATGCAAACTTAAAATAGGGTCATAAAACTATCAATCCCTAATTTATCTCATTTACAACCCTAACTATTCTAACACTAAAAAAACGCAGTCATGAAACTTCTCTCCCACATCACAGATCCAACTCCTCTCCCATCTAAATAAACTCAAATCCCACCTTTTCTACTCAAATCTCAAACCAATAACGAGTAGTAAATGAGGTCCTCTTTCCTTCTTCACCGAGATAATTAAACACCATATAAAAAACCTTTTGTCTTTCTACTCCAGAACGAGGTTCAAATCGTCTTCAAGATCTCATAAGAGAGGTCTCAGGTAGGTCAGTTTTTTTTGAGTAGTGTCCTTTAATCGAAACAAAGAGATGATATAACAGATTTGTTATACTTGTTTCTTTAACTTCGAACATAAAATGAGAGGGTATCCTCTTAAAGATCAATGAGGAGATTAATATCAACAAAAAAATCTTTAAAAGATTTGGGATAAAAGTTGAACAAAAATCTAAGATCTTTGTGTTTGTTCTAATTCGTTCGAGTCTTTGTGGATGTAGAGGAGATGATTTTGTGACGTTGGGATCTTATTTGATTAGATGGATTTGATGTGGCTGTTGTGGGATTGTTGTGATGAAGGGTTTAATCTTTGATATGGATTTTTATTGAGGTTTGATGTTGGTTATAAGTTGTTGTTGGCTGATGTGGTTTGTTAGTTGTGGCATGAATGAGTCCTTTTTTTTGTTAATCTGTTTCTCTCTTTGTGTCTTTGACTTGGTGGGTTGACCGGGTCAACTCGGTAATAGCCGAGTTTGAACTCGGATTTGTGTTGTGTTTAGCAAAACGCCTATATGTCTCAGCAAAACGCAACCTGTCTTGGGGGAAAGCAACCAAGTTTAGATTTGGGCAGCGTTTTGTTTGTATATGGCATAGATAATTTTGTCTTCATTGTACCTGATCAAAACGCAATGCCAAATCGCAACCAACCAAAACGCAGGCTTGAATCTCAATACCCAAAACGCAACAGTTGTGAACCAAAACGCAATCTGTACTTTTTGTACTTTTTTTGTCTTTTTCTTCAAAACCCAACCAGGAACATAAAATAAAACCAGTATGTTCTTGTATTTTAAGCACAAAAAAATGTAACATATGTATGGTAGAACTTATAACAACAATAAACAACCTATTAATGAAATTTTTCACAAGAAAGAAAAAAATATGAAAAACTTTAACAGGATGAACAGTAACTGAATAGTGACATGAACAATAACATGACATGAACAGTACGAGATGAACAGTAACATCTAACAACATGATACGACACACCCCTGCAGCTCTGATGCCAATTGTAGATTGTAAATGACATACAAGAACAAGGATTAAAACTAATCTGGAGGTTGGATAAAGTGAAATAAATGTATAGCCATTTTATTAGAGTTGAAAGGTTAAAGAGATGGGAAGAGTGTGTGTGGTAGAGAGAAAACACACACACACACACTTTTACAAATGTGAACTTCACCCCTCCATGGAAGTATGGAGGGGGTATTTATAGTCCTAGTGACACACAACTATTGTACATAGTCATTATTAGGCCATATATGTCACTCTATAAATGATCTAATGTAATTCCGGATATGTCACCATATTTTAAGACTAACATATATATATATATATATATATATATATATATATATATATATATATATATATATATAATATTTATATATATATATGTTATATATTATATCTGATTAAATTGATTATCCTTGATGTTGTGGCTGATTTAGATAAGGACTGTGTTTAGGTTTCATGCAATTATTTCCGTTTTAACACACTAATTTAATAAAGTCAACTGTGGTCAATGGTCAACGTCAACTGACTAAGTCAATTGACAAGTCAAAGTCAACCTAAGTCAAACATTTCAATCTAGGTAAATAAATAAGTATTCTACAAAGTCAAGTTGAGAACATATCAAATTTTGCAAGTTATTACAAAAGTGTCATGTTTCGCACAATTTTAAAAAAATTTAGGCAGAGTTTCTTTTCGTAAAGATGTCATATTTCACATGATTTGAATCCCTGTCATGTTTCGCACAGTTTATGTAACAGCATATTTTGCACAGTTTGTTCTAAACATATTACGCACACATTGTGTTTTAACATATTTCGCACGATTTAACTTAACATATTTTGCAAACACAGATCATTATCGACATCTTAATCATCAATGTTTATCACAAATAACACATATCGTTCAAGAATCATAGCAGAAACACTTTTATCAAGATTTAAACAACTTTTGAGGCTGTTTTGTTCATTTCGAGATCCAACACAAGATTCCACATTTCATTTAGCCAACAAACCAACTATGAAGCATTACAAGCTTATCTGAGGACCTACGAAACATATTCATCTCACTTAGCCACAAAAACGACTACACAATGCCAAATTGTTACATATTTCGCACGTAAGAACTTCCAAAATGAATTTAAATAAATTCCTAGATGCTTAAAACATGTTACCTAAGCATAAGAATCCATTTATCATTTAATAGAACACAAACCCACAAACTATCAAACAAAGTAACATATTTTGCACCATTCTTGTTCATAAGAATCGACATATCTAACTAACAAGTTAGAATCATTGAAAACTATTTCAAGCTAGTATTCATGGTAGCCTAACAAGAAAAACCCCTAACATAACTAGATAAAATCTCACCTTTCATTCATATGAACCCTAATTCAATTTTTAAGGTTTTTGAGTGCAAATGAGAATTTTAATCCAATTCCTTTTACGCGAGTAATATTTAAGGGGTAACAAACGTGTTAGAAAGTACCTTGATGCTTAAGAAACAAATTTTGATTTTAGTTATGAAGCGTGTTAAATTGTGTAGGGACGAGAGTGACATGTGTGTTTGTCTTTTGTGTAGTTGTCGAATTGTGAACATGTGAGTGGTATAATCGGTTCAACTTTCCCATTTGGCAGATATAGTCCTTGTTGTTTGTCACTCTTTCTAACTTCATTTAAAACTTGCCACAAAGCTTAAACAATTTATAGAAATGGCAAACTTAGTCCCTAAAGTTGTAAACTTAGGATCTCATTCCTAGATTTTGCCTTTTAGTCCCTAAAGGTTGAAACAAATAACATCTTAAACCCATTTAAGTTAAAAATACATTAACCCCCCCTTAATTGATGATCCGTTATTGTTAAAAACTTTTTTCTTTTATTCCGAGATGACTTTTGAAAGATCATTTTTAAAAGATCATTTTTGAAAGAATTTAAACATTTCTCCTCCTCAAATAATGTCTCGTTTTCTATTTAAAGAGCTGTATACATTGTCGTTTGAGCAATAAAATATTCTTTGAAAAGCTTTTTTGATAGAAAGATACTGAGAATAGAGAAATGTTTTGAATTAAAACACCAATATAAAAACCAAGATTTCTCTTAATTTTTTAAAAAATAAATGCTCTGACACGTACACTTATTAGATAGAAGGCACGAGTTGTGTAGCAAAGTATACACAAGCCTTTGTATGAATATTAAGTAATTCTGTTGGGAATTATATTTGAGTTAATAAGACAAAACACGAATAAAACAAGATGAAAACAAAAATACCAAAGTCATCATTGTGGGATTCTACAAGATGTAGGAGAAAATAAAGATTTGGTCAAAAAGAGATAAAGATTTGGTCAAACTTATTAATATCTTTTAAATAGTTTCCATGTAAAGCCTTGACCAAGATTTGGTCAAAAAGAGATAAAGATGAAAAGATAAAGATTTGGTCAAACTCATTAATATCTTTTAAATAGTTTCCTTGTAAAGCCTTGACTCCTTATGCTATAAAAGGAGTTTTAGGCATATTGTTTTAGTATCCAGAAAAGTGCGTGTTCTCAATGAGAGTCACCTCTAAAACAAAACGTGTGTTGTGTACACGTTTAGTTAGTTAGCTAAGTTTGATAGTTAGTAGATGTGTTATAGACATCTATGTTTTAGTTAGTTTAACCTCAAGGATCATTTGATCTTGGGGATATAATGAATAAAGAAAACCTTGAAGTAACTTTGATTTTTGTTTTATTATTCCGCTGTGCAAGTTTATTAATCATTGTTACTATATCCTAGATGAGTCTTAATAACGATCTAAGGGGTCTTTAAGAATCTCCACAATTGGTATCAGAGCCTCGTGGCTCTCGATATCTAGGGTTGTTCAAGGTTTTTGTTGGTGTTGACTTTATGAAGAAAAGATGTGTCAAAGTTTCTGTTCTAGAAGGTTTTTTGTTTAAATGTTTCTAAAAGTTTCAAGGCTTGATTTAGATTTATTTGTTTATTTAAATTGGTTTAACGAGAAGGTTTGTTTTATGACCTATTTGAAGTTAAAGTAGAATTATTTGGGTTTGTGTTTTATCATACCTTTTAGGAGGAGGTAACTTGTTCGTGCTTAGAAATGATGTGACGAAGACTTGACAAATCTAGCAAAGGTGTGTGATCTAACTTATGGTGCTTAATGCTCACATTTGCTATCACTTTGGTTATGTGCCTCATAGAAGATGAGGATAATTGTCAAGAGATTGCGGTCTCCTTATACATTGGTTTTGGGTATACGTTCGAAGTCATGTGGATAGTACAAGATATAAGACACAAGTTTGGGTTATTCTACTTCAACATCAAGTTCATAATACTTAGTTTTCTTCATCAGTAATCATTACATAGAGCCTACATTCAAGAAATGGTTCACATATAGGTTTCAGGGGAAGCTTAATGTTAAAATATTTAACCATTTACATATACCACATAAGGTGAAGGTTTTTACTACTGCTAGTTATCATTACTACTGCTAGTTTAAGTTTCTACTGCTCAAGTTCATTTCTCTATTGTGCCTTAATGGTGGTATTTGAGGATATAGAAGGCTTGGATTAGAAGTGTAATATTGGTTCATGGTTGTGAAGATCAAAGTTGCATACTTTAGTCCCTGATTTGATGATGACAAAAAGGGGAAGAAGATTTGATAATTTGCAACTTGTAGATCATTGGTAGCTTAAGGGGAAGTTTTCATTCGTATATTAATGCAGGGGAAGTTGTGCTTATTTCGGTTTTGTCATTATCAACTAGGGAAGATTGTGGGAAATATATTTGAGTTGATAAGAACAAAAAACGATATGAAACAAGATGGAAACAAAAAAGGAACAAAGTCATCATTGTGGGATTTCTAACAAAGATGTAGGAGAAAATAAAGATTTTGGTCAAAAGAGGATAAGATGAAGAGATAAAGATTTGGTAAAACTCTTTAATATCTTCTTAAATAGTTTCATGTAAAGCCTTGACCCAAGATTGGTTCAAAAAGAGATAAAAGATGAAGAGATAAAGATTTGTCAAACTCATTAATATCTTTTATATAGTTTCCTTGTTAAAGCCCTTGACTCCTTTGCTATAATAAGGACGGTCTAGGATTTTGTTTTAGTATCCAGGAAAAGTTGTGTTGTTCTCAATGAGAGTCGACTAAAACAAAACGTGTATGTGTACACATTTAGTTAGTTAGCATAGTTAGATAGTTAGTAGATGTGTTATAGACATCTATGTATTAGTTAGTTTAGCCTCAAGGATCATTTGATCTTGGGGATATAATGAATAAAGAAAACCTTGAAGTAACTCTGATTTCTGTTTTATTATTCCGTTGTGCAAGTTTATTAATCATTGTTACTATATCCTAGATGAGTCTTAATAACGATCTAAGGAGTCATAAAGATCTTCACAAATTCATACCTAAGAATTTAATTCTGGTTGTGAGGCCAAGTTTTCTTTTTGACGAAATACTTGCCTTTAATATTAAGACCGGGTTGACGTTTAAAATAACTGAAAGCATTTGTCTGTTTTGAAAAATAATTTTCATTCTTCTGGTTTTGAACTTTATGTACCGCTCGTGTCATTTATTAAAGACATTTCTAAGCGTAAATATTATCAATTCCAAAGTAATGTTCCTATGAACAATAATATTTTTTTAGATTTTCTAGATTATATTTTTTCGATTTGATTTTACTGGTTTTATATTTTTCTAGTTTTCTTTTTTTTTAAAATATTTATAAAAGACAAATTCTTTTTGAGTTTTTCTAGTTTTCTATATTTACATAGGATACAAGAATATGTGCCACCATCACTCTTCTTCTACTTCTTCTGCCAAACTTTTCAGCATTTCAGAAGACATACTTCTCATTCCAAGCTTGTTGAGTTAGAAAGTATAGTCTTTCTCAGTTCCATGCCTTGGGTAAAGATATCTACCTGCTGATTATTGTGATTTGACAAGAATCGTTTCACCAACATTTTCCACTTGCTCCTTGATAAAATGGTATCTGATGTCAATATGACTTGGATAGAGTTGTGATTTGTTTTGGTTGGTTGTTGAACTGTTTTATTTTGTTGTTGTTGTTGTTAGTTTTCAGTTGTCAGCTTTGAATGTTGTTACAGCTAAAGCATTAGCACTTTGTTATCCAATAGTACGATGTATTTTGTTGTAAACCAAGGCATAGTCTGTTCGTTTTGTGATCTCATCCATAGGATTTGAGCACAACATCCGTATAGGACTATGTATTCAGCTTTTGTAATGCATATGGCTGTGCTTTTGTATTTCTTAGATGATATTCTGTTCTGACAAAGTATCGTTCAACCATAACATTTTCCACTTGCTCCTTGATAAAATGGTATCTGATGTCAATATGCTTGGATTAGAAGTGTTGAATGTTGTTATAGCATAAAGCAATAGCACTCTTGTTATCGCAATATAGATGTATTTTGTTGAACCCAAGGCCATAGTCTGTCAGTTATGATCTCATCTATAGGATTTGAGCACAACATCCGTATAGGACTATGTATTCAGCTTTTGTACTGCATATGGTTGTGCTTTTGTATTTCTTAGATGACCAACTGACTAATCTGTCACCCAATAGCTTGAATATTGTCAGATGTACTCTTCTGGTATCTTAGAACCACATGATCAGCATCTACAGAAGCATGTTAGTGCAATACAGGAATCCTTCAATCCATTAGACCCATGTTAATGGTTCTCTTATGTATCGACATATTCTCTGATAAACATAATAGACTACGAGGTCAAATAAGCCGGCAAAGATATGTTTAGCTAGACCATCCCTGCTAATATTGCCGCTTCATGATTAAGGACTTTCTTTATAACTTCTTCTGGTTGTAACCATCACCACGTTTTATAAACGCATCTCTAAACGTAGCACGGATCACACCCTGCCTATAGCTACCATCATTGCAAGAAGGAATAAATACAAATGCGTAGATATATAGACACACAAATACATATATTCATAAAACATAAAGATAATTTTAAAATGCACATGAGCAGTTCTGCTGTCATCTTCAGATGAAATTTTGATTTTTCATATTTCAAGAGTGATGAATCAACCTCTTTCCTTTTGATAAATTCAACATTACCAAGATGGAGAATTGCAGCTACAAGTCTAAAAATTGCTTCCTGAAAGACAGAAGAACTAGTTATAGTAGTTTAATCAGAAGCGCATCAAAACATAACATAATATGAAGATCCTATTACCTTTGGGTTTATTGGTTCATTATTCCAACACATCCATCGCTCTTCTAGTGTCAAGATAATCTTGAGCTTCATTTATACCAACTAGTTGGTAGCAATTTGATTGATTGATATAGTGAAATGATTTAGGTTCTCCCAGTTTATATTTCTCAATTTCCTGAAATGGTTTAACAGATTAATAGCTATAAAAGAGAGATATATATGGTGAATCTCACAATTTATAAAGATTATAGTCATGAGTCATGCCAATAAGACACGCAAAATCCCTCATTAAAAAGGAGCAAAAGTGAGCTTATGAAACTTAAGCCCAAACTCAAAAAATCCATAAGCCAGCTTTATAAGCCGAAACAAACACCCCCTATCACAGCAGATAGCAATACACAAAAAAAAACCAATATAGGAAAATCAGGTCTCAAACCCCTATTAAAAAGGAGCAATAAAATCCTTGACAATAACTTCAACAAAAAAACAATAAAGTGAACAGGCTAACATCATAACATTTCAACAAAGCAATAATTAAACAGTAAATCAATAAAAAAGGGTTATAAAAAAAAAAACATATTTTGGGATTCAAATTTAACAATAACATTTATGAGATTTGTAATTGAACAACGACATGAATTGTAGCAGTTTTATACCTCTTAATTCGACTAGACTTTGTTGGTTTGTGTTGCGTGTGAAACAGTCCTTATGACGGCGTCGCTAGTGCGCTCTTGATGGTGTTATCAGTGGTTAAAGTTGTTATGTTAATCGGCTGTGATCATTTATAAGTGAAAGGTTAGGAGAATTTAGGGGTTGTGAAAGTAGATAGGGGGGAAAGTTTGGGGTTTTGTTTAGATAATGAAATTTTGAGGGGGAGGAAACAAGCACCTTTTTCTCATTTAAGTTTTCGCTCTCACCGCCAAGTCTTTCAAGACTTTGAGGTGAAAAGAGGAATAGAGCCCTAGTGTGACAAAAAGTTTAGTGTGACCATATATGGCATTTGGTCACAATCCACCCAAATGTATCCCATCCGTTTCCGTTTCCATTATATGTTATCTTACACCTACACCCCACAACCCTTTAAAAAGACCTCTTAGATATTAATGAATAATTCTTGCGCCTAGCGGTGGAGGTTTGATCATTTACCAAGCCTATGGTAATTTATATGCTATGATTTAGACACATAAAAAATTACTTCATGTGACCATATATGCCATTTGGTCACAGTGTTCAAGTGTGTGACATATATTTGTCACTATTTATATGTATATCGTGACTAATGCTTTAAGCTTACTTGTATTTGTCACGCGTTCCAAATTTATACTTGGCTAAATAATCAGAAAAAATTACCAGTTACCTTTAGCTACATAAATGTTCACATGTGTGGCAATATAGTTCTAATGGTCACACGATCAAAATTTCATGTGTGACTAATTAGTAAATGTTGTCTATTTTGGTACCTTTAGCCATATAAATATGTGAATGTGTGGCCGTTCTATTTTGCCCATGTGTGACCAAATCCTAAATTTGTACTAGTGTAGTTTAGAAAAGGTCATGAGAGATGAGAAGTAGGCAAGAAAAGAAGGTATGTACTTCGAGTGTATAGATTGGAGGAATGAGGAAAAGGTAGGTGCTCCATGTATATAGGTTGGAGGAATGAGAATAAAACATGAGAAATAAGGTTGAGGTGGTTTTGTGTTTCTTGGATAATTTAAAGGAGGTCGTGATAGATGATAGGAAGGCATGAAAAGAGAGTAGGTGCTTCAAATAAATAAGTTGAAGGTATGAGAAGAGGACCTTAAGGTTAAGGGTGATTTTGAAGTGGATGAGGTGAAGTATTTGGAGTATGAATGAGCCCTTCATCGTATTTTACAATCCCCGATCCTATATTCCTATAAAGGTGAGCTTGCATCATCCCAGTAAAGTCTTTTATCATCACGGTTTAACCAACTCCATATTATTTACCCACATATCTTCAAGCTCCCCTTACTCATTGCATCTCTATGATAATTATATTCCTTGTATATTGATTCTAACGGATCCATGGATCAAATAAATTACTATTATCCTATGTAATTTAATCCATTACACAACAATAATCTTTACCAATATGCTAGAAAATAATAAGAAAACTTAGAGAGAGAAAGTAGAG
>BQNB010010785.1:1232-14293 GCA_026074375.1 Tanacetum coccineum | reverse complement strand
CCAAAATAGGGCAGCCCGTTACTGTAGCAGCAGTCAAAACGCCGTCGTTTCCTTCACCTATTGTGTATATTAGTAATGTCAAAGCTACATGTATGTTTTACACTAGCAATTTGTTATAAACGAGTAAAGTGGTTCCCTCGCTTTGTCGCGGATAGTTATGCGTTTTATTTACTTCCAATAGTTACAATGAAATATTCGTTCAAATGAATTTGTTGACGATTACAAACATATATAGTTGCGTAACTCAGTAAATGATTCGGTTTATTGTTTTCCTCATTTCGTGGATGTGCAAAAAGCTTGATCAATTTTTATTTTTTTAAGGATTTTCAGCTGATAAATAAATTACTTTAAACAACAGTTAAGTACATAGGATGTGAGTGAATCTCACATCTCAGCCTATTACATAAGCGGTAAAGCATACATAACAAGACAAAACTACTCATATTAAACGAAAAGACCACAAAAACACTATCTTACATTCGACTCATAAAGACACCAAACATAAACTATCTTCTACTATGCCTACGAAGATTAATGTTCATCATATAACATAATGCCAATTCTTTTTTCATTAAACTTTCAATATCACTAGTATTATAGATGTCATGATCTTGATCCTCATATAAGCTTGCATCATTAGCACCTCCACTAGCCATAAATTAGGTAGTCTCATCGTAAGCCACTTCAACATCACTCTCACTATCTGAATTAACCGGATTAGAATGAGCCTTATTTAGCGGCTTCCCATCATCATCCATAAGCATCAGCTTCCCATCTATCATTTATCTTTCTAGTTTATTAATCCTTTCTGCAAGAGGGGTATTATTTAGACTACCAGATGTCACAGGTGAAGACCCGTGAGCAGAAGAAACCATGACAGAATCGGCCCCCTTCTCGGCCAACTTTGAAATCCTCATTCGTACTCATGTGATCATCGTTCTCAACCGAATTAAGAGCGTCAAATGGGTTCGAATTACTTACCTATTGTCTAGACAACCTAACTTTCTTTTTATTACCACTTGTGCTAGCACTATTCGTTTTACCACTTGTCATATTGTTAGGTTGGACCGGTCGGTAAACAAAATTAGACTTAGGCTTCAAACCAACCAGAGGTCTACAAGCACCTTGTTTTGGCGTCTTCAAATTCTTATATACATCAGAGACAATTTTCTTAGGTAATTCATCTAGGACGTGATCAAATACCTTGCAAGTCGAATATCTTGGAGTCTTCCATGCGTACTAAACACGAATAGTGCTCCTAGGATACCCCTTGCCCTCGAATTTTAGAAAAACTATAAAAAATACTTTTACTTTTTGTAAATTTAATTAAAAAACTATAGTGTACTTTTACCTTTTTTTGCACCAGCCGCGAAGCGCAGACACCTATTACTCTAGAAAAGTGTTAACTATAGTATATGGTCTATTATGTAAAGTATTATGGGTGCGCTTGTTTAGTCATGGGGTTCGGAATAAGATTAAGATTTGATTTAGAATTAAAAGAAAATAAGGAGAGATAAAATTTGTGTTATTATTTAAAGTTATTGTACCTTTTATATTAAAGTGCAGGATTTTGGTCCCAATGCACTTCATTAATTCAATGTCCGACCCGACTTCTTTATTAATGCACCCCAACCTGTTTTTTTTGTTTTACGCAATTAATGAGAAAAGGTTACCCGTCCGACTAGGTTTCTCACACTTTTTCCCCTCTCATACCTTCTCCTACCTTTCTTACAGCACCCATAACAGCCACATCTACAACATGCATGTTTGTCACCTGTATTCCATTTTTTCTTGGGATATATATTGTGTTGATTTCACAATGTTTTTATTTTTTTCTACTGTTTCCGTCTGCCCTAGGTACAATTGTTACTCCTTTTGTTAGATTTCTGTGTTTCTTTGTTGTTTGCATGTTGTTTTGATCTTACTTGATTCCCTTACTGCTATTGTAGTTTTACCACTTTCGAATTGGGTTATAGGAAGTTAGAACTTGGTTAATTTTAGGCTCTAATCAATCTATGGGGTTTTGAATTTAGGTGACTTTTTAATTTTTAGTTTCTAGGTTTAAGGTTTTTTTCTATTATTTTCGTCCGCCCTAGGTATAATTGTTACTCCTTTTGTTAGATTTATGTGTTTCTTTGTTGTTTGCATGTTGTTTTGATCTTACTTGATTCCCTTATTGCTATTGAAGTTTTACCACTTTCGAATTAGGTTATAGGAAGTTAGAACTTGGTTAATTTTAGGCTCTAATCAATCTATGGAGTTTTGAATTTAGGTGACTTTTTGATTTTTAGTTTCTAGGTTTAAGGTTATTATAATTTTAGGCACTAATGAATCTGTGGATTCTTCAATTTAGGAAACCCTTTGACTTTTAGTTTATAGGTTTAAGGTTATTAGGTTTCGTATCCGGGTACCCTGTAAACTGTGTTGCCAATATTGGTATTGGCATTTTGGGTTTTGAACGACGTCATAAGTGGCAAAGATTACGCAAACCGAAATGGTGATCAACCATGTGAAGAATAATGTTTTGATTTTATGTGGCCTAGGATTTCTAATACCATAGGCGAAATATTATTGTTTGTACGTATATTATTGGTATTTGTGTTAGGAACACAAAAAGTGTCGGTCACTTCCATGGATATCGGTAGATAGCTCGTTTAGCTATTTTTGGAACCTTAATAGGCTAAGTTAGGAAAAGCCCATGGAAAGCCCATGTAAGCCCATTCTAGCCGGCCACTTTATGGTATTTATACACCTCTCCATGCCTTGGAGAGGTGGTTGGTTGTTCATTTTCTCACACACATAATATACATTCCATTTCCATTTACTTTCTCTCTCTAAGTTCATCTAACCCACCCTCTCTCTAGTTCTTGCATACATCAAAGATTACTATTATTCTACAATTGGTATCAAGAGTCATGGAGTGGTGTGTTTAGTTTTTGTGTTTATCTTTGGTTCGTGTGTTTTTCTAGCAAAAATCGTCATTTCTTTTATTTTTTCTTTGTTTTCGAAGCACTTGTGTACACTTAAAGATCATTTACCTTGGTAAAGTTGATCTAGTATCTTTTTGATACAGGTGTACATGCTTTGAATCAAGAAAAACATCATTTTTGTTACTTTTGTGTTCGAAAACCTTTACAAAAAACAAAATCTTGATTTTAAATTTTTCGGCTTAAAAACCTTAAAGTTTTTATTTTTCTTGTTCCTATAGGGTTAGTAACACTAGTTGATTTTTTGCAAAAAACCGATCAAAAAAGTGTCTTTTTGTGTTTTTGAGATTTTGAGTTTCGTCACTGTTGGTACCGAAGAACTCCAGTTAGTTACTATCGAACAACTACTATCGAACAACTCCAGTTTGTTAGTATTGAACAACTACTACCGAACAAATCCTTGCAGTTAGTACCGAACAACTCCTTGCAGTTAGTACCGAACAACTCCAGATTAGTTAGTACCGAACAACTCCTTGCAGTTAGTACCGAACAACTCCAAGTAGTTAGTACCAAACAACTCCAAGTAGTTTGTACCGAACAACTCCAAGTAGTTAGTACCGTACAACTCCAGAGTAGTTAGTACCGAACAACTCCAAGTAGTTAGTACCGAACAACTCCAAGTAGTTTGTACCGAACAACTCCTTGCAGTTAGTACCGAATAACTCCAGATTAGTTAGTACCGAACAACTCCAAAGTAGTTAGTACCGAACAACTCCAAGTAGTTAGTACCGAACAACTCCAAGTAGTTTGTACCGAAAAACTCCAAGTAGTTTGTACCGAACAACTCCAAGTAGTTTGTACCGAACAACTCCAAGTAGTTTGTACCGAACAACTCCAAGTAGTTTGTACCGAACAACTCCAAGTAGTTTGTACCGAACAACTCCATACCGAACAACTCAAGTTTCAAAATTATACGGTTTATTTATTTGAATTGTAAAATCCCGTGAAACATTAACTTGTTTTTCCCGGTTTTGTCAAAAATTGTAAAATCCCGTGTAGTTTTAAGAATTTTCTCAAGACTTAAAAGACAACTTAATTAAACATAATTTCTTTCTACCACCGATCGATCATTTAGTAATCTTTTTGATACCACTTTGTTAATGACGACTCTTGCTGATAAGTCACTTCTCTCGGGCGGTGACAATAAACCACCGATGCTTGAAAAACACTTGTATGACTCATGGAAAAGCAGAATGGAACTTTATATGATGAATAGACCTCATGGTAGAATGATTCTTGCTTCTGTTGAAAGAGGTCCACTTGTTTGGCCAACAATTACAGTGGATGGTGTAACCAGACCAAAGCAATATACTGAATTAACTCCAGTAGAAACCATTCAAGCTGATTGTGACATCAAAGCAATAAACATCATTCTACAAGGCCTTCCAACTGAAATTTATGCTCTTGTTAGTCAACATCATGTAGCCAAGGATATTTGGGAGAAAATCAAACTGCTCATGCAAGGAACGTCGTTAACGAAGCAAGAACGAGAGTGTAAGCTGTACGATGAATTTGATAAGTTTACATACAAGAAAGGAGAGTCGTTACATGAGTATTACTTGAGATTCACTCTACTACTCAATGATATGAATATTTACAAGATGCCACTGGAGCAATTTCAAGTCAATACCAAGTTTCTGAATACTCTTCCTGCTGAATGGAGCAAATTCGTTACTGATGTTAAGTTGGTCAAAGATTTGCATACTACTAATGTTGATCAGATTCATGCTTACTTGGAACAACATGAACGACATGCAAATGAAGTTCGATTGATGGATGAACGCAACTCTGGTCCTCTTTCTTTAGTTGCATCTCACCAAATGACACAGTCTCCTTATCAATCTCATCAGCACTATTACCAGAATTCTCAACATCAACAATTTGTTTCACCATATCAAACTTCACAGTATGGATCACCTTTTGAATTTCAACAATATTTAGTCAATCAATCATCAACACCTCATTCAATCACTTATCCTCCCAACAATTATCAAACCTCAGTTCACCACAACGTTTATTCTCCATCATCATCCATCCCTCAAATAGAAAACTCTCCCACATTCAACCAACAATCTGAATTTTCCTAATTAGACTCAAGTCTAACTATTCTTGTTTTTAAGCACGGTGATGATCCAATTGATGCTATCAATCATGCGATGTCATTCTTGTCTGCTGTAGTCACTTCCCGCTATTCTACTACTAACAACCAGCTGTGGAACTCGTCAAACCAAGGCAAGAAGCCACCATTAATGATGGAAGAGTAACCGTACAACTAGTTCATGGAGACAAATTTCTTATGCTGCGGGTACAACAAGAACTTTCACTCTAGGAGCAAGTGGGAGTAACTCAAGGAAACAGAGGATTGTTACTTGTTACAACTGCAAAGGGGAAGGACATATGTTCAAACAATGCACTAAACCAAGGAGGAAACGAGATGATTCATGGTTTAAAGATAAAGTGTTGTTGGTTCAAGCTCAAGCAAGTGGTCAAATTCTACATGAGGAGGAACTAGCATTTTTGGCAGATCCAGGAATTCTAGAAGGTCAAGCCACACAGACTGTCATTACTCACAATGCTGCTTATCAAGCTGGTGATTTGGTTGCATATGACTCTGATTGTGATGAACTCAACACCGCCAAAGTTGCTCTCATGGCGAATTTATCTCATTATGGTTCAGATGCTCTTGCTGAGGTACACAATCATGATAATTTGAATTATAATATGATTAATCAAGTTGTGCAGGTGATGCCATCTTCTGTATAGTCGAATGTTGTGAACCGTTCAGAAACTGAAATAACCAGTGATAGCAATATCATTCCTTATTCTCAGTATGTGATTGAATCACAACAGACAGCTGTTCAGAATTCTAACTCCTCTGCACAACAAGATGCATATCTTTAAAAATAATTAACTGTGATTGAACAATCTGAAAACCCAAGTAATACTAGAACCAAGATTAAAAAGGAAAATAAGAAGTGTCAATGAACTTAGCTGCTGTAGCTGAAAGATACAGAGAACAATTTTAAAGTGTTGAAAGAAGGACAAAATGTTGATTTAAAGAGTAAAGATAATATTTCAGATTCATGTGCACAGTCTGTAGAGATTGATCATCAAAAGAAAAGGAATCTTTAATGCAAACGGTTACTCTTCTCAAAAATGATTTTAAGAAAGAAGAATCTAGAAACATTGATAGGGAAATAGCTTTAGAAAAGCGGATCAAACAGCTAGATAATATTGTTTTTAAAAGAGATCAATCTGCACAAACTGTTCACATGTTGATGAAACCTCAGTTTTTCTATGATCATACCACTAAACAAGCTCTAGGTTTTCAAAATCCTTTCTATCTGAAGAAAGCTCAACAGTTGAAACCAAAGCTTTATGTTGGTGATATCATTAAGAAAACTAATGCAATTGTGATTCCTGACTCTGAAGAGACCTTAATGCTTGCTGAAGAGAGTCGTTCAAAAATGCTTTTAAAACAAAAGGATCCTATAATGTTAGAAAAGAAAGTTAATACTACACCAGTCGATTATGCTGTTCTTAATCAACTTTCTTAAGATTTTGAAAAATGATTTGTTTCACAAACTGAATTATTTGCTGAACAAGCCTTTTGGTCTCAAAATTCTATGAATTCTGCAGAACCCACTCTTTCTAGTAGACCCACCAATGTCGAGGTTCCAACAGAACTTCCTAAAGTTAGCATGGTTAATACGAGTTTGAAGAAACTTAAACACCATCTTGTTGGTTTTGATGTGGTAGCCAAAGAAAGAACCACACCCACATCTATCACTGAGGGTTCGTGGGGGTTCGAACATACAAAAGCTTGTTTTAGGGATGAAATAATTCCATTTGTAAATGCTCCAAAGGACTTATTTAACACATTCAATCAATATTTGGTTGATGAACTTTCTGAAGTCCAAAATGTCTTTCATCAAATGGAACAGGCTGTGGAACAACATCGTTTAGAGTCAAAAACATTTGAAATTAAAATGAATCAAGTTTTGAACGAAAACAAACGACTCTTGGAACAAGTCATTAACAAAGATATTGTGAATGTATTTATGAATTCTTCTGCGGATATTGCTTCTGTAAATGTGCATGAGTGTGAAAAGTGTCTCAAACATTGAGACTTGACTTCAAACGATTTCCATTGAAACAGAGATTGATGATAAACTGTATTTAAAATCAACCATTCTTGAAAAACATGCATCTCTTTAGAAGTTGATTCTCAACTTAATCTAGAAATTTTTCAAAGAGACAATCTTGTCTCAAATCAAAGTGCTCCAAGTTCTGATCAATTATTTGCATTAAATGAATTGAAAGCTCAGTCCTAAGAGAAAGACACGATCCTAAAGAAGTTTGAAAGGAGATAATTTAAATCTCTAATTGGAAAACAAAATGAGGATAAATTAAAAAGGACATAGAAGAGATAGAAACTATTAATATTAGAATTGGATCATAGGGTGACAAAAGCTTATTGCTTAAAATGAGCATTTGAACAGACTATAGCAACTATGACTCGGATAAACCAACCACATATTCGATCAAGAAGAACAATGTGATGAATAATTAAATAAGTCAATCAAAATTCCTGTGGAAATTTCTGATTAAATGCTAAGTCTAATCAGAAAAAAGTTTTGGTAATTACAGCTCTCAAGAATGATTTAAGGAAACTTAAAGGAAAAACTCTAGTTAATAATGACATTACAAAACACCCTAGTGATCCAGAAATGCTTAAGATTGATGTGGAACCAATAACTCCTAAATTGTTGAATAAATAGACAGCTCACTCTGCCTATATTAAGCACACTCAGGAAGAAGCTACCGTTCTTAGGGATCTAGTTGAACATGTTAAATCAAAATATCCACTAGATCAATCCTTAGAATCTGCCTGTAGGTATGCTAAACTAATTCAGGAGTTTCTTACACACATCAGTAAAACCTACCCGAGTATCAATAATACTGATGGAAAAATAGTGGTTGTGACCCCAAAGAGCAAGGACAAAAGAGTTAGATTCACTAAGCCTGTCACATCCTTAGGAAACACAATCACAAAAACAACCTCTACATCAAACCTAGTTTCTAACAAACCTATGTTGTCTTCTACAGGAGTAAAACCGTCTACTAGTGCTAGCGGATCACAGCCTTCAGGCAATACAAAAAAAGATAAGAATTTGGCAAACACCAGTATTACTCAAATAATAAAGTAAGAAGCCGCACCCTCGGAAAATTAAATCAGTTTGAAAAATAAAGATAGTGTGTTCACACTAAAGGAAACTGCTCAAGTGCAGCATTCTACGCATAATGCGAATTCGAAACTTAAATGTGTTAAGTGAACTGGGTTGCATGCTTTCTGAATAATCAGAGATTTGTGTGTTCTTAGATTTGAATCAATAATGTGAAAGCTCGTAAAAAAATCTAAATCTGTAAACAAAAGTCAAAGAGAAAAGTTTATGAAACTAACAGGAAAGGTTTTTCAAATATGATACATCGGAGACCTACAGTCTAACTTCACTAAATAGGAAATGTGTGCCTTAACTAGGTATTACACAACTACTGAAGTACCCCTTAGGAAACCAACTGCTCTAGAAAATTAAACACCTAAGCTTGTTGTAACATTGGTTTACTCAAGGAAACCTAGGAAATCTAAAACTAATGTTCCTATTAGCAAATCTAAGGTTCTTAAATATGTATCTGCTAACAAAAAGGAACCCAGTCCATCTTGGGGATCTATAGTTTCCGATGTTCCATCTTCCTCTCTTGATGAATGCAGGTCGTCTAAATTGTTCTCTGGTATTTGGACTCCGGCTGCTCCAAGCATATGACCGGAGATCGCTCTTAGCTCACCAATTTCGTCAATAAGTTTTTGGGTACAGTCAAATTCGGAAATGATCACGTGCAAAGATATTGGTTTTATGGTGATTAGACAAAATAGGAATGTTACGATATCAAGGGTTTACTACGTGGAAGGACTTGGACACAACTTATTCTCCGTTGGGCAATTTTGTGATTCAAACCTTGAAGTTGCTTTTCGCCAACACACCTGCTTCATTCGTAATTTAGAAGGTGTTGATCTATTGACTGGATCTCGAGGCAACAATCTGTATACTCTGTCTCTTGGAGATATGATGGCGTCCTCTCCTATATGTCTCTTGTCAAAGGCCTCAAAGACTAAGTCTTGGCTATGGCACCGACGTCTGTCTCATCTGAACTTTGGTGCAATCAACCATTTAGCTAGACACGGTCTTGTTCGAGGTCTCCCTAAGCTTAAATTTGAAAAGGACCATCTGTGTTCTGCTTGTGCAATGGGTAAAAGCAAGAAGAAATCCCACACACCTAAATCTGAAGACACCAACCAAGAGAAACTATATCTTTTGCACATGGATCTTTGTGGACCAATGCGTGTCGCAAGTGTTAATGGAAAGAAGTACATCCTCGTCATTGTCGATGATTACTCACGATTCACATGGGTTAAGTTCTTAAGGTCAAAAGATGAAGCTCCAGATTTCATAATCAAGTTTCTCAAGATGATCCAAGTACGGCTTAAAGTACCTGTCCGAAGAATCAAAACAGATAATGGAACTGAATTTGTTAATCAAACCTTGCGTGAATATTATGAGAAGGTTGGCATCTCTCATGAAACATCTGTTGCTCGCTCTCCACAGCAAAATGGTGTCGTTGAAAGACGTAATCGTACGCTAATTGAAGCTGCCCGCACAATGTTGATTTATGCAAAAGCTCTGTTATTCTTATGGGCAGAAGCAGTTGCTACCGCATGTTACACCCAAAATCGTTCCATCGTACGTCTTCGTCACGGCAAAACACCATATGAGCTTTTACATGACAAACCTCCTGACTTATCATTTTTCCATGTATTTGGTGCACTTGTATCCGACAAACTGTAGAGAACTTGTTAAAGTTACAACCGAAGAGCTTATATGGTATTTTTCATTTGTTATGCCCACAAAGAAAGCATTTTCGAATTTACACCTACATACCAAACGATCATTGAAACAATTCCATGTAGACGTTATGAGCCGACTGCAATTGCTTCTGAAACAAGTCAGGTTAAGACTCGCACTTCATGAAATGACTCCTGCAACAATCAGTTCAAGACTTGTGCCAAACCCGCCTCCTTTAACACCGTTTGTACCACCTTCAAGAACTGATTGGGATATATTGTTTTAACCGTTGTTTGATGAATTACTAACTCCTCCCCAGTGTTATCTCCTCCGCCTGAAGTCATTGCTCCGAATTGATTAGTAGTTTCACAGTATCATCGCTGTATCAACCCGGTTCACTCCTACACAACAGTTGACCAGCTGCACCATCCACCAGTAACTCACAAACAACACCAACTAAACGCCCCTCATTCTTAACGATGTTGAAGAAGACAATCATGATATTGAAGTTGCACATATGGGTAATGATCCGTACTTTGGTATCCTAATTTCAGAAGTTCCTTCTGATCAATCTTCATCAACGGATTCTATTCATATAATTGTGCATCATGATCACCAAATTTCTGAACATAATAGCAAATGGACTAAGGATCATCCACTTGAAAACATAATTGGTGAACTCACTAGACCAGTTTCCACAAGGATACAATTACATGAGCAAGCTCTTTTCTATTACTACGATGCTTTCCTCACTGTTGTTGAACCCAAGACGTATAAAGATGCTTTGACTCAATCCTGTTGGATCGAAGCAATGCAAGAAGAGCTCAATGAGTTCGAATGCCTTGAAGTATGGGAGCTCGTACCCCTACCAGACAAAGTTATGGTTATTACTTTGAAGTGGATCTACAAAGTGAAGCTAGACGAACTGGGAGGTATTCTAAAGAACAAGGCTCGATTAGTGGCTCGTGGTTACCATCAAGAAGAGGGAATTGATTTTGAAGAGTCTTTTGCTCTGGTTGCAAGATTATAGGCTATAAGGATTTTTCTCGCGTTTGCTGCTCACATGAACATGGTCGTTTACCAAATGGATGTCAATACTGCATTTCTAAATAGTAATTTGTGGGAAGAGGTTTATGTTAGTTAGCCGAACGGTTTTGTGGATCCAGATAACCCTAATCACGTGTACAAGCTAAAGAAAGCTCTTTATGGGTTGAAACAAGCTCCACACGCGTGGTATGACATATTGTCTTCGTTCCTAATATCCTAAGACTTCTCCAAAGGCTCAGTGGATCCTACTATGTTCATCCGTAAGGAAGGCAAAGAATTACTTCTGGTACAAGTATATGTCGATGATATTATCTTTGTTGCATCTACACCTGAACTTTGTGACCTATTTGCTAAAATTATGTGTTTAAAATTTAAGATGTCAATGATGGGCAAAATCTCATTTTTCTTAGGACTACAGATTTTTCAAAATCCTAGAGGCATCTTTATTAACCAGTCAAAATATGCCCTTGAATCTTTAAAGAAATACGGTTTTGACTCTTGTGACCCAGTGGATACTCCCATGGTGGAGAAATCCAAACTAGATGAGGATAAAGAAGGGAAAGCAGTTGATCTATCACACTATCATGGCATGATTGACACCCTCCTTTATCTCGCAGCCTATAGACCTAACCTACAATTTGCTATATGCATGTGTGCCCGGTATTAGGCTAGGCCTACCGAAAATCACTTACATGCGGTCAAAAGGATATTTTGGTATCTAAAAGGAACCTTCAATCAGGGACTATGGTATCCGAAGGATTCTTCAATTACACTAACAGCATTTGCAGATGCGGATCATGCTGGCTGTCAAGATACACGCCGTAGCACATATGGTAGTATGCAGTTCTTGGTAGATACACTTGTTAGCTGGTCATCAAAAAGGCAGAAAAGCGCTGCGATATCCAGTACGAAAGCTGAATATATTGCTATGTTGGGATTTTGTGCTCAAATCCTTTGGATGAGATCACAACTTACCGACTATGGCCTTGGATTCAATAAAATTCCAATGTACTATGATAACAAAAGCGCTATTGCCTTAAGCTGCAACAATGTTCAACATTCCAGGTCGAAGTATATAGACATCAGATTTCACTTTATCAAGGAGCATGTTGAGAATGGGGTGATTGAACTTTACTTTGTCAATAAGGAGTATCAACTGACGGACATCTTCACAAAAGCCCTTGCAAGAGAAAGAATTGAATTTCTTATCAACAAGCTAGGAATGCGGAGTTTTACGCCGGAGACTCTCAAACAATTGGCAGATGAAGTTGATGAATAGTGGTGGTACCTATTCAAAATATCCTATATCATATGTATATATATTAAAACCATAAAAACCAAAATGATTTTTCATTTTTTTTAAATTTTTATAAAAACAAAATACAAAAATATAAAATTCATAAAAACAAAGAAAAAATTAAAAAATGAGAAAATATAAAAAGAGGTAATAATGGCATGTCTTCTGAAAATCGATAACATTTACGGTCTTAGAAATGTCATTCAATAATGATACGAGGCTGTAAATGAAGTTCGAGCAGAAGTTCCAAATGTTTTCAAAACATGCCAAATGGCTTGCTATTATTTCAGATAGCAACCCGGTCTTCATCTTAAAGGCAAGTATTTCAAAAAGAAAACTTGACCTCATAACGGGAATTTATTCTCGGGCATAGTCTACTTTATGACCATGCAAAGGCTTGTGTTTACTTCGCAACACAACCCGTGCTTCCTATTGTACCATGAGTGTACGTGTCAGTGCGCTTATGTGTTCAAATAAGAGAAATCTTATTTTGGTGTTTGTTTTTCAAAGATATAACTTTGCTTCATCAGAAAATGCCTTTTCAATGACATTCGACTTCTCAAACAATGACTACATCTCTTTAAATAGAAAACGGGTCATTGTTTGAGGGGGAGAAAATGTCAAATTTCTTCTTCATAATAAAAATGTGCTTAATGGGAAAAAGGTTTTAAACAATAACGAAATATCATTCTTTTAGGAAAGTTAATTAAGTTTAGCTTATGTGTGCCTTAATTGTTATGTGTTTATGCCTCTAGGGAATATGTTGCAAAACTAAGTCTATAGGTATAATAGTATAAACAATAGGGACTAATTGTGCTATTTGTTTAA